>JAWQRP010005562.1:0-10569 GCA_033557875.1 Quadriops clusia
TTGACTGGCTGTCTCTCGGCCAATGAGAACTGTCCCCGCTCTTCGTATGAAGAACAACCAATCACAGCTCCCACCCTTCATCACCGGGTGACCAATGCAGCGTGGCTACCGATCAAGCGAACTTTGCAGAGTTTCGGCCCAAAGCCAGCGAATCTGTTTCCCATTAGGGCGACCTTGACCGTTGTTCCTCTAGCCGTTCTTTGAATAGGGACATCGTTGGGACCATGCTTCGTATTTTGAACATCTGTGCTTCGGACGCTCTTGACACTGGAAATATTTTCCAGATTTTTTTATGACATATGGCGCGGGCAACATCTCCATATTTTGATAAGGCCCTAATTGACATGGATTGCATAGCCTATCTTCATACTGTCACAATATATCTAATAAATAATAATCTACCTATATAGTAGAATTCAATTCTGCTTCTGTAAAATGCCCTTCTGTGAAATCTCGTTCTGTGAAATCCCGTTCTGCGAAATCTCTTTCTGTGAAATAAGTTTCTGTGAAAATCGCACTACTGAAATGACAGGTCATACAATTAAAAAATAGTTTCGTTTTTTATGCAAAAAAAACAAATTTCTTCTTACCCTCTAACCGCTCAAACTGGTTCCCAGGTGCAAGTCCACAGATTTCCAGTCTTTTCACCATTGCAAAAAGTCATTTTCCTAACATATTTACCAAATTCAGAAGAGCCGAAATGAAGCTGCCACTTTGTTGTTGACGGATGATTGTTTATAATTTGAATCGAGATTGCGTCGCGTACTGTATGAAATGTCAGTGATAAGGGCGCGCGATTCAAAATTTGATTGGCGGTGATTTGGGTTGCCTATCTTGAGGAAATAAGTTTTTTGCCATAAGTTGTGTATAACTAAACACAAATATAAGTTAAATTTAATAATTTATAAGGAAAATATGATGACTATAAGAAAAATATGATGAATACAAGAACGATATAATGAATATAAGAAAAATGTAATAAATTTAATGAAAACACAATGAATTTAATGAATCAGGGGGAAATCGCGTTCTGGCTCATGACCTATCGAGGCGTATCCATCCACACGGCTTCATTTCATAATTTAGGAAAGTTTCCTTGTAGCTAATAAATTAGGGCGCAACGAGGTCAACTTCAAACTTAAATATTAACATTGAAGAGCAGAGTTTTAAATATAGAAAATGCTCGCATGGAATTGTGCATGGAGATTACAACGAGACGAATAGAAATAAATCAGGATTATGGCCACTGGAGAGCTTCAAGCCTGGTTGATAAGGGTAATAACGATTTGCAGCATGTTAAATTTAATCCTCTTGATTATTGCAATGTGGCCAAGGCGTAAAAATAAACATATCGTCTAACGTGATGATGACCCTGCATTTAAAATACAGTAAATAATAATAATAGAATTAAAAATAAAAATAATACAAAAAATTAAAATAACTTTTTAAAAGTCTCAAAATAAATTTTTTCAAAATTTAATGATTTAATTAACTTTCTTCACTATTATTCCAGTGGTCACCCCAGTGGGCTGCCAGAAATGCACGAAAAACGAGATTTCCTATTGTATGGGCAGGGATCTCATCAACGATCACTGCTGCTGCGACAAACGATATCAAGGTAAATTTTAAAAATAAATATTAATTATAAAATCAATTATTAATAGCTCTAAAAAAGGGACATTTTATTTAATTTTATACATATAAGTATTGTGTAAGATTTGTGATAAATATCCTTTTATGTTAAGCACGTTCCTTGTTTGGTACATCGAAACATTTGCGATAAACGTATATACACGTTTTATGATAAATGCAGATATGTTATGATAAATGGGACCATTTCTAACATTCTTTGATAAAAAGGAATGCCTCACTCTTATAATAGCTCTTTGAAATTTCGATAAGGAATATTGGTCAATGTTCAATTCTTTGTTATTGTACGTTTAGACAAAGGGCAAAATAAGTCGTAAGTAGAGTTAACTAGATACAAAATAATATAATAATAATATAATATAATATGTAGTTTATAACAGAGGTGTGTACAAATGGCTAATTGCGTGCGATTAAAACGGAACAATAAACTTATTAGCATTAAAAAAATCTAAACGCATTTGCAAACTCAATCCTGCAGTTGCGGAACAACATTAGTATGAAAATTTATTCGGATGTGTCTATTTAGCCTTATCCTTTATCAAAGCAGAATTGTTTCTAATTAGCGAGCTCTCTTAGCTTCCAAGCCACTGCACTTACGCAATTTGATGAAAGTGTATTACATATATTTAATTGAAATATACTTATTTTATAAATAATTATTTTATTAAAAACTGTTTTATTAATATTTAATTTATTAATAAGTATTTTATCACAATATTGCTTTCATTTTTACCAATATTCAGCCTCGTACGTGTACTTAAAGAAATACAAAAAAAGTAACAGAGTGGTCATTGTATATCAACACAATATCCTTACGTTATTACAATATAATTACACATACACTTATGGCATTGAGTGGGCAGCTTTTTCGCCTTTTTACATAACTGCTACAGGCCCTAATTAGATACAAACCAGACACATTATAACACTGCGAATTTAGCTTTTATTTGCGGGAAAATTAAAAAAAGTGTCTCGCTTCAATGACTGCACGTCTGATTAGAAGGTGACTAGAACTATCATGTGTTCAGGATTTCAAAAAATCTATGGCAGCAAGAAATTTTCATTAAAATGGAACGAATGGGTGTTGTTCGCGTGCTTTCAATGCAATCCAATATTCTCTGCAGTTTATGCTTCATTTAATCTTGTGTTATTCTGACCTATTTTTATCTTTATATATGATCGTGTAAGCATCTCCTTTGCAAACTATTTCAAATTTACTTCGATACCTAATTTTAATTTGAAATTTAATTTTAATTTCTAATTTAATGTTTGATGTAAGTTCTAACAAAATAATTTTGTTCCAGAAACGTTGCCATATGTGCCTCATACCTGCTACTTAGGCCCTCAACTTTGTAAGCCGATCGTTTCTGATTGCGAAACGTATTATAGGCTAAAAGCTTGTTGCTGTGCGAAGTATGTCCTCAAACATTGTAAGCAAATTAAATACATATATGTATATAAAAATATATGTTACAATAATAAAAAAAACAATATATTAAATATAATATTAAAAATAAATAAATAATAATATTAAAAATAAAAAAATAATAATATTAAAAATAAAAATGAAACATTTATTTTATTATAAATAAAAGTTAATTTTCTTTCAGGGAAGGCCAAAGCGAGCGCATCTAAACTTATTCCAAGTACTTCAGCATCCCTAATAGGAATAATTTTAGCAACTTTATTCGTAATGTTGGCTTAATTAACTAATTCTGCAATTTGCAATATTTTCATTATTCAGCTATAAGAAAAATAATAAAATGTTTACTTATTACGCGTTACCAAAGTTCTGTTCAGTATACAATTGCGTTGATACAATTAATTGATAAATATGATTATTGTTGTTTATGTTTTTAAATGTAACTTTTAATTTATTTTAGCACAGCATTAATCTTATTCACGTGTAAAAACTGTATATTATGTTATATAAAGAATTTAAGTTACCAGCCTGCCAAATAATTTATTGTTAAATAAAACTCTGTGTACGTTTAATACTATTATATCGATGTTTATTTGTTGTACATAAAACAATGTAGTATCGCATTTATATGTGCAAATATTGAGCTAATAAAGTTATATGTTGTTATAAGTCTTCGTTTCTTTAATAATTGTTTATAAAACGATCAACATACTGACCTGGGCCAAATCGGCAAAAACAGTTACATCCGTTAACATAATTTCTTGCATGCAAACGGACGCCTCCGTGGATTCCTTTTCAAACAAGTAACGTTCCTTCCACGTTGGTTAAAATCTTCTGTTCCAATTCAGTTCTAAAGCATCTTTCGTTGGAGTCGATCTTCAAGATAGTGAGCAAAATCTTTAACATGAGATCTTTAAAATATGATATTTAAAATAAAATCTTCAACATAAGATTTTCAATATAAGTGAGCAAGATCGTCAGCATAAGATCCTCCAACCAGTGAACAAGATTTCTAACATAAGATCTGCAACAAAAGAACAAGATGCAAGGCTCAAGAATAATCCTCTTTTGCGTTCTCCTTTCCACAATTGTGAACGTCGCCAAATCTACCGGTAAACAAAGTTTAAATAATTTATGTTACAAGCATTAATAACTGACTCAGTTCTTCTGGTGCGCCTTATTACCAACAATTAATGTTAGCTGGTATTTTCCGCTTTATTAACCAATTTAAGAGACTTAACTAGCGCGCTCATCGAGCAGACTCTATTAATTAATAAATTAACATTTACTATCTTTTTTGTATCAAGTCTTACTTGGAAATGATGGTACTGTATCCTTACGAAGCCTAATTTCCTCAAGGGCGGCTCTAGTAGAGCCAGGATTAGGTTTCAGGAGAAGATGTCCTGCTTGTGATCCTTCAGTTTATGGCTATTGCAGCGAGAAGCTTTTTCACGATTCTTGTTGTTGTCACAATCCTTACAACGTTTATGGTAAGTTTACACTTAAAAAAATTAAGTAGAAAAATAATTAGGTAAAATAAAAATTAAGTCATAAAAAAAATTCAGAATTTATCACATAATAAAAAAAATAGAAAGTACTCTAATTTTTATATACTTCTTACCTTCCTTTAAAATAGTACTTTTTTTATTACTACTAAGATCAACGTTATTCGTTTCATTACATTTTTATGTACTTTTAATTTGATTTCTACACACTTGCTAATTACATTTACTTTCAAAATCAATTAATGAAACTTGATATGCATTGATCAAACATGACTAGCAATAACAATAATTTTCTTTATTGTACATTCGATCTAAGAGATAACTGGTAGATACATACCAGCAATTAAGACAACAAAAGAATAATTTGAACCTCAAGGGTAATTAAATGCATTAGTTCCGATTAATTTTAATGTTTTGCAGATCGACTGCCGTTTGAATGCCAGTTTGCCGATTGCAGTTTCCTTCATGCCAACACTTGCGAAGAGCATAAATTAATAACAGCTTGCTGCTGCACAGATTTCAATTACTACAAGAAGTATAGAAAATAATTATGTAGTGTATATATATATATATAATTATGTAGTGTATAAAATAACAAATCACTGATGGAATAGGAAATACTAACTTATAAAATAAAAAGTAATAAGCAATAACTTACAAAAAATTAAATTATAAAAGACAACTTAAAAGACAAATTAAAAAAAATTTCTTTCTGATATGTAGGTATACATAAATACAATATTTTACAACTTTTTATTTATAGTTATTTACTTACATTAAGGAATAAGGATTCATGAAGGTGGAAAGTAGCAAAGGAAGGTTAAATTTATTTCAATGGTTAAATTAAAAATTCGAATATCCTTCCAATTATTATATTATTGTTACTACACCATGATTATATGTTTAGTATGATTGTACCTATCTGTCTTTATAAAAATACACCATAATGAAACCTTTTGTTTTCAAATCTTTCGATTAAAAAAATACTACAATCACAAAATTCATTTCCTATTTTAAGCAATTACAAAAATATCATTTTGCAGGGTTACCAAGGTATTCTTAATAGTTAACAGATTATAATCCTATTAAGTACCTGAATGAATTTAATAATCGACTAAGAATTTAAAAATTGATTATGAATTTGACAATCGACTATGAATTTAAGAATCGACTGTGAATTTAATAATCGATTGGTCAATGAAAAAATTACGGAACGACAAAACAAGAGTTTAGGGTCTATTACGTCTTACGTTTTAAAACTACTACAAAACTATTTAATTTACTATTTACATAGCACCTATGTAGCAGCCTCTAAATTTATGTAGCGATCAACTTAACACGGCTATTAAATTTGATTCCTATGTTAATTCTTGGTTACACTTCTGTTGTAACAATAATGGCCTTATTTTGTACTTTGCTAATGTTTATATGTTTCTCCATGTTAGAAAATGTTTATAATGACTCAATATGCAAATCGATATAATATTTTTACAGTAATATAAAATGTTTACATCAATATGACATTTTTACATCAATATAAACACACTGCTCTTCCATAGCAACATCTTTAAATGTTCAACATTGGTAAATATGTAGTTTTATTTTGCACTTCGATACCCTCAGATGTCCTCTATGTTGTTGGTTTAATTATTTTATTTATTTATGCATTTTATTTATTTATTCTTTAGTTTTATAGTTTGTTTTTTTTTAAATTTATTATTTTTAATTTATATTTTATATTATAGATTTTTAGTTTATTTTTCTGTGTAGCTTTATAATTTTTGTAATTCTAGTACAAACATTGTCACTTCATACCCGTATATTCTAAATCATTTAACTACTAAAATTTGAATCAAACTTAATACAATTACATATTCTTAAGTCTATACATTTTTTAAACCTCATTTTTTCAACCTATAGTTTTTAAGCCTATGCTGACAATTAAGTAAATAATAAAGTACATATATTAAAATAAAAACGTAAATAAATTCGAAGGGATTTCTACATTGCACCGTACTTGTACTTATGTACTTGATATGATTCTAATGTTAGTAAAGTAAGTTTTATAAGAGGGAATGCTTTCAAATAAGATGAGGATAAATTAAATATAAATTCTATTAATTTCAGTTTCCTTAAATTGTAAATTCTTCAAATGGTAGATTCTTCAAATGATCGATTTTGCAAATTAACTGTAGATTTTTACTAATCTAACATAACTCGCTGGTTCAATTTAAAGATAAAACAATTTCCAATATTAATAACGAGTAAAAAAACCATTTGAAATTCTTATTCCAGTAAGTAGTCTATGTAAAAGTGTCTACGAAACTATTGCTACAAATATATGGTATTATTCATTGTTAATTATAACAATTATAAGATAGGAAAACGAATTACTTAGTAATTTAAACAACAATAAATCTAATTCTAATGAACGGTAAGACATTACACAACCTAAAGTTATCAACAATAAACAATAACAATTAAATATACAATTAAGCATAAAATTAAGTATATGAGCGCTATTCTTGACGAATATTTATTACGTAACAACTTGACTGGTTTTGTCTTCGCGCTGAAGACATCTTCAGGCCTCTACAAGAGTAAAACAATTCAACTAAACCTAATAATATATGTAATACTAATTGAATGAAGTACACAAGACTTCTGGCTTAATAAATATTTGTCAAAAATTTTGCTTGTCTTTTAATTACCTCGTCTTGACCTCGAATTACTCCTAAACAATAACAACCTTAAACTTAATGAATAATCTAATATGTAATGGCATATTAGATTTTGTAGGAAAACTTACGCAGAGGACCAGCTCTTAATTTTTCTTTTTGTATCTATAATTATAAATATTTATAATAATAAAACCTATGTATACCTCCAGGTAACAAAAACCAACTAAGTTAAATTTAATAAAAACTAAGTACGAGAACTCTACACACTAGAAAACCTCATTATCAAACAATTTTATATATGATAAAAAAAACGAATGTTATGAAAATGAAAGTAAAACATATCTAAAGACAAATGACAAATAAGTAAACATAAATGAAAAGTAAGTAAAGACACATGAAACATAAGTAAAAACAAATGAAACATAAGTAAAAACAAATGAAACATAAGTAAAAACAAATGAAACATAAGTAAAGACAATTGAAACGTATGTAAAGAATATCGAAACATATGCAAAAAGAAAAACAAAAACTCAACTACCATCGCTACTGTTACTATTGCAATCCTCGAGGTCAGGTATCGTCAAGAAGCGATTGTTAATTTTATTCCTAACTCTAAGTGCAGGTACTTTCGGATTATTGGGTAACAATTTGGGCAAGTCGGTCACGTTGTCGATAATGTAGTCAGGATCAAGTTCCCTCAGCTCGGGGTCATCTGTCGGCAGCGGTACCCAAACGGTCCCGCCCAACTTGGCCCGGATGCCTCCCAAAATGTCCGTCTCGAGTTTATCGCCGACCATGAGGCACTGGCTTGGCTCCACCCCCAGGAAGTCGCAGGCCTTGTGGAAGATTTGGTGATGCGGCTTTTCCCAAGGCAAATCTCCAGAGACGAGGATTTTGTCAAAGTGCGCCCGCAAGTTGAGTCGATCGACTTTCTCCCATTGGGCCGATGACGGTCCGTTCGTTATTAAAGCGAGAAGGTAGTGCTTTCGCAACTCTTTTAGCAAGGTGATGATTTCCGGGGTTAGTGCCAAATACTGATACCGCAGGTTGAGCCATTTATAATATATGTCGCCTGAGAAAACATAAAAGACTACAATTTAGAGAGTACCATGCGGAGGACGGTTGCTGCTGTACATTAAAATTTTTTCTTCTCGTTCGTTACTTTCCCTGTAATATCATCAATGACAGTCAAATAAAAATTATAGGTAATTTCATAACATAATATTTATTTTATATTACAGTAGCGAAGTGATAATCCTAATTCTGTTGTTTCAAATTATGGGATAATCCGAATAATTCATTAAACCGGACATACCTTGTCTCCAATTAGATCGGATTAGTGGGTCACTGCTGTATGTTATTATAATACCCTAAAAAAATTTATAATGAATATAAACAAAACGTTGCGATAATTTTTAATATTCATAAAAAGACCCTAAAACCCAAAATAACTTCTAAAAAAAGTAGCTAACTAATATTAACAGCTACTAGCAATATTAACAGCAACCATTAATATTAATAGTATCTACTAATATATGTTTAGATTTAATTCAATATTGAAATAAATTCTTGGGTATACAGTTTTTGCATTATAATAATAATATTTTATTAAACTTTTAACGCATTTCACGGGTTGGTTTTCCTGCTTCTTCAGAGAAAACAAAAATTTATGACATTAAAGTATAAATGACAGTAAGGGAATTTTTTTTAATTTTTAAAATTTCCCCTTATTTATTATATTATAATTTTTAACTTCTCTCTGAAGAAGCGGGATAACCCATGAAACGCGCAAGAGTTTAATAAAAAATTGTATATCTACTGAGTATTTTAATACAAGGACTATATACCCAAGAATAATTTATCTCAATAGTAACTACTAATATTAATAGTAACTAGGTACTAATAATAATAATAATTAACTGTCTAATTTTGTTAAATTACAATGTCGAAATTCGAAAGTCAACATGACATGAAATAAAAAAATAAAAATTAATGTTTCAACTTTCGGCAAGACTTCCAAATTTTCCGTGACTCTGCTCGTTTCGCCAACATGCTGATAAAGGTGATGACACTCACCGGGGAAGAACACCAAATTGAAATCCAACCTAACGATAAAGTCTCTACGATTAAGCAAAAGCTGGAAGCAATGGAAGGAATACACCCAGCACAACAAAGGCTGATTTATCAGGGAAAGAAGCTCAAGGACGAGGACGCCGTCTCCAAGTACAAGATACAAGGAGGAGCCGTGCTGCATCTCGTCGTGGCTCTGCGGGGAGGCGTCCCGACTGTAGACTCAAGCGAGAAACTTTAAATAAACCACATATGAATACATAAAATTTGTTATTTTTCAATTTGTGCTAAAAAGAGTACAGATCTACATACACACATTTTTATCTCTATAAATATCTCCATAAATCAATAGCTTAAGGGAACTTACAACGTGTTAGTGGGGCCCTTAATATTTCCTCTGCCCGAAAGCTTCGGCAGCGAGTCGTGCCTCAGTCCATTAAGGCACTATTTATGAGTGTGTAGGTATTTCGATTCTGTACAAAAGTATTACTGTAAAGACAAACACAAGGTTGGCAATCGAATTTCGGACTTACTTGTAATACTGATGTAAGGGTCTCCTAGGGCTTCGCACCACAACAGATGCCGCCACCGGTCGAGGGACATACTCGAGTTTTCCGGACATTTCCGGAAGGCTTTCAGGTAGCTGTTGGTTATCGCCTTGGCTTCGTCCGCTGGAATCCCATATCTCTCTCGTAGGATTTCGTTTAACTGCAAATAGAAAGGAAAACATTTTAGTTTGATTATAAAAATGTAATAATAATAATATAATAAAATTTCGCTTTAGGACGCTATTTTTTAATTCTTTTATGCCACTCTTGGGTATTTAGCAAAACTTCAGGGTGAACAGGGTAAAATAGAAATTTACTATTTCTACAATATAGGCAACCCAAATCACCGACAAGGAAATTTTGAATTGCGCGCCTTTATCATTGACATTTTATACAGTACAAGCACAGTATAACCAGTACCGCGACTCGGTGTCGGCGCCTTTGATCTTAGTTTACCGCGCAAGGATCCCAAACGCATGCAACCTTCGTGGAATTAGTAAGAACAGGGCAGCATTTATTTCCCTAACTCCTTCTTCCAATTCTTCGTGTTTCTTCTGCAAGTAGCGCGTATGATACATAACGGAAATCACCGATCTATTTCGATCTACACTTGTCGTAAGAGGGCTTATTTTGAGGAGACCACGCAGGCAATTACGCACATTCTGGCAAACCTCGGAGTCGTGGTACTGTTT
>JAWQRP010005563.1:0-10568 GCA_033557875.1 Quadriops clusia
GACCTAAGTCCTTTTAAGGTAAGCAAGGTCATATTATACACTTAATAATAGCGACTTTTTAATAGGATGTATAAAATTAAATCCCTTAAATGCGATTTAACATTGCAAGTCAACCATATATATCTTATGTATATTTTTAATTTTGTAAAAACGCAAAACCTTAAGTATTTCAAATTAAAGATAAATGGACTTAAGTCACTTTCAAAATGAACGGCTCAAAATAGAATAAAATAATAAATAAAATAATTTCGTTTTATGTTATATATATCGATTAAATAAAAACTTACCAATAAAATAGCTCTAAAACTTGCACTTCTAGGCAAATATCAGTAGAAAGGCCTTCAGTTGGCGGAGGATTCCTAATAACAGCAGTCACGGTTTGTACAAGATTGTCCAAAGGAATTACCCTGATTGCCGAAATTAAGTAAACTAAGTTGCTCTGGCTTAAATTAGGTTCAGGCAGCACCTAGAAATAAAAAATAATAATAAAGAAAAACAATTAAAACATAAATCTAATGACAACAACAGTAATAATATGGAATCAAATAATGGTGTTCTGTTTTTCTCTAACTCATTGTTTCCCACATTGTTACATCCTTTTCTCTCCAATGCAAACAATGCAAAACAATGCCATAAATCACGTATTGGAAATAACGAAAGATTTTAAGTAGAATATTGGATATTTTTCTTACCAAATTAACTTGAAGGCAAAAATAGGAGTTTAGGACAACATTCATGACTGTTTCGCACTTTTTTCCACTAATTTTCTCATAATAAAAAACTAATTTTATAATGACAGTTCATTAAAGTGACAATAAATTAAACATGGCTTCCATTGTCATTTTCAACAAGCTTGTTGATTGGTTCATAGCTCACTGTGATATTTGAATTCTAATATAAATAGAAATTCAAATTTGTATATTGCCCACTAATATTTATTTATTATTTATTTGTTTATTTGTTCATACATGTTTATAAGTATACATGTAGCAAAATAATAATTTATTTCATTTTCTTTAAATCACAGCCAATGGTAATCTGATTTTTGTGTTTTTATTATATTAGATAAAATAAATTTGTATTAACTAAATTACAAAATATGTATTAATTGAATTACACAATATGTATTAACAAACTTATAAGACACAAAATTTAATTTTTTATTTATAAAATAATTTAAATATCACAGTTACCCATGAACCAATCAACAAGCTTATTGAAAATGACAATGGAAGTCATGTTTAATTTACTGTCACTTTAATAAACTGTCACTTTAATAAACTGTCATTATAAAGTTAGTTTTTTATTATAAGAAAAATTAATGGAAAAAAGTGAGAAACAGTCATGATTTTAATCCTAAACTCCTCGTTATGCCTCCAAGTTGAGTTGGTGAGTAAAATATTCAATATTCCACTTTAAATTTATCGATATTCTCAATATGTGTTCTAAGCATTGTTTTGCATTGTTTGCATTGGACAGAAAAGGATGAAGTAATCTAGCAAACAATGAGATAGAGAGAAACGGGACTACATCATTATTTGTTACTCTGTTGTTTCTTCTAGCTTTTCAACGAGTCTGCGTCATAAGTTTAGTCTTCTACAAATTAGAGTTTATTAATTAACGTATTTGAGTTTGTTTATTGGCATCTCCGTTATCATTCAAATTGTTATATAAGTATTTGATTGTACATATAGGTATTTAATCGTCATATAAATTTGTAAATCTATTCTACAGGTATATCTTGTTCATTTTCATGGTTATAGGTATTTATTTTTTCTTTAATCCTAGCTCTAAGTCTTTAAATAGTTAAAATGAATTTTATTTTCCTTATATGTATAAATACAAAATGAATTTTGTCATAGCTATAACACGAATTACTTTTAATGTTTTTCTTGGGTATTCTGGTATCCATAAATATAATGTGGTAGTTTTTCTTTTTTCTTGGGAATAAGGAACAAAAACTAACAAACTTTCAATGACGTCTCGTAAATCTTTATTTACTCAGTATAATTAGACCAGACCTCAGAAGAGGACGTGTAAAATTAAATAAATTCGTGAAGAAGTTAATAAAGATTAACGAAACGTCATGAAAGTTTATTAGTTTTTGTTCCTTATTCCCAAGAAAAAACAAAAATAATCAATATTAAAAAGAAAGGGAACAAGAAATCACATTAATGTGGTAGGTTTTCTTTCTTCTATGTTATATGTATTTCTTAAGGTTTTTTTTTTGGGTTATTTGAAGAATTTGTAATTATTAAAAGGTTTATATTTAAAATCGTTATTTATTTTCTTGATGTATCGAAGCTTATTTAATTTGTCAATATCTTGACATTCATTAACTGCTTGGTTTCTATACATATTATTTAAAATATATATAATAATAATTATTAAAACATTTAATAATTATAAAAACATTTTTAATAATTACAAATTCTTCAAATAACCCAAGGAAAAACCTTAAGACAGAATTTAAATATCACAGTTACCCATGAAACAATAAACAAGCTTAATGAAAGTGACAGATCAAGCAAACAATGGAAGCCATCTTAAAATAAGTGTCACTTTAATGAAGTAAGTTTTTTATTTTGAGAAAATTAATGGAAAAACCTGAGAAACAATCACGGATAATACTCTAAACTCATGGTATTGGCTTTAAGTTAACTTAGTAAGTAAAATATTCAATGTTCCACTTATAATCTATCGTTATTCTCAATATGTGTTCAAAGCATTGTTTTGCATTGTTTGCATTGAACAGAAAAGGATGAAGCAATCTGGCAAACAATGTGATAGAGGGAAACGGGACATCGTTATTTGTTACTTTCCTTTTCTTCTACATAGTTTTTCTGATGAGTCCGTCTCATAATCTACGTGTTCTATAATTTAGAGTTTATTCTTGTTTTTGCGATTTCTAGTCTCTAAATAGATAAAATGATTTTTATTTTAGATATAAAATCATTTTAGATACAAAATCATTTTAGATAAAAAATCAATTTAGATATAAGATCATTTTAGATATAAAATCTTTTTAGATACAAAATCATTTTAGATATAAAATCAATTTAGATATAAGATCATTTTGATATAAAATCATTTTAGATACAAAATCATTTTAGATGTAAAATCATTTTAGATACAAAATTATTTTCGAAATAAAATCATTTTAGATATAAATCATTTTGGATATAAAATCATTTTAGATATAAAATCATTTTAGATATAAAATCATTTTAGATATAAAATTATTTTAGCTATAAAATAATTTTAGATATATAAAAAATATAAATAAATTAGCATATAGAAAAATAACACTTCTGTTTTTGTAAATATGTATGGACGTTTTAGGATATCGCTCTTATTCAAAGTTTGTTAAATAGTTTTTAACACAAAAAAATTCAATTAAAAAATCAGAAACCAATACAATAAAATAAGTATTATAGATAGGTAGACAGATAGATAGATAGACAGATAGATAGATAGATAGGTAGATATATAGATAGATAAATAGGTAGATAGATAGATAAATAGATAGATAGATAGATAAATACATAGATAGATAGATAGATATATAGATAGATACATACATAAATAAATAAGAGTAGCTACTTACAGTCTTAACATTAGCGAAAGCGTTCCTCCTCTCGTTCCAAGCAACATTCGCAAACGGATTCCTCCTCTCGTACCAGGCGACGGCAACGGCAGCTAGAAAACTAGTGCCATGATGGACGGCAATAGGACTTAAAAACTCTAACATATACTGCTTAACCACTCTACAATTCCCGAAAACTCCGTTATACTCGCCCTCGATGCTGCAAATCGTCTGCCAAAGCTTGGCGACGCTCGTAATGATCCTCGGCATGTGGCTCAGGATCACCTTTCGAGCGTTCCGGTAATTGTCGGTGTTCTGCTTGGAAATCGAGAAAGCGTCCTGCACGATGGGCGAGAAGAACGCGTTCACCAGGTTGTTGAACAACTCGCCGGGGTTGGAAACGGGCGTTCCGGCGGCGGCGACGCTCGGCAAGTTCTGATTGTTAATCGTCTGGCTAGAGTCCAGAAGGCAGTAGTGGCAGATTATGGTGAGCGACTCGAGTTGGGTTATCGCGTAGTCTGTGCAAGGTTCGCCTAAGAGTTCGGTGCTCTTGTAGGTGTCGGCGATCTTCTCGACGTTGTTGCAGATTTGGTGGATGACGCTCAGGGCGATTTGCTTGAGGTTGTCGCCGAAGTACGGCAGGCAGCTCGTCACCATATTGCACCAGCTTTGATGGAGGCATTTCATGCTCTGGTGGCGCAAGGCGCTCATTATCGCCGAGAGGAACATCTGCTGCTGCGGGATCAAAATCGCCGGGGAATAAGTCAAATGGTCGCCGCTTATCGTCGGCGGATTTTGAGCCGGCGCGTTATGGTTCGCGTCGGGCAGCAAGTGGTGTTCCAAAATAATCAGAGAGTGAATTAACCTTAACAGTTGAATTTGGAACGCTTCCACGTACCGACAAACCCTCTTGTTATTATCATAAAGTTTAAAATTATTCAACAATAGTACTTCTTCCGCGAACGTAATATCCTCATCAAAGTTCCTCACGGAAGTCAACAGGCAGTGTAAGAGCACCTTCTGCATCTTGCATTTGAGTAAAGCGTCCGCTATGTACCCAGCAAAACCTTTCGAATTCTCCTTGACTAAACTTATAAGGTTCTTGACAATCACATCCAGTATCTCCAAACTCCGGATTTGAATCTGCAAATTGTTGTTAATTTCATCTTCCGTCAGCTTCGGATCGTCAAGGTACGGATAAAAACTCCGGGAGTAGTTCAAACAGATCGACATAACAACATCAAGGAACGTATACCCCCTGTAGAAATTGACGTAATCCGGATTCAAATCCCCGGAAAATCCAGATCCGAGAATCGACTTGCGGTGCCGAGCCAATAAGTACAAGATGTTGTTATTGCGCAAATCCTTTAATCCGGCGGTGGCAAGGCATCGAATGAAAAGTTGTGGATTCGTGTTTAGGCAATTTTTCAATGTGCAAAGTGCGTAGAGGATCCGTCTTGAATCGATAACTTCGTAGTAGAGGCAGATGTGGTAGTGCATTGGGTATAAGGTGAAATTCTTCGGCTGCTGCTCGGTTTGCGTTTTATTGGGTTTTATGTCCAAATCGGAGGGCCGATTGTTTTTCGTGTTTTCCTCCGCTTGGCATACTGCATCTACGATCTCGTTTAGCACCTAAAATAATAAAATATCAGTATCTCAATTATTTTTTTTATTATCAATTATTATTATTATTATTATTATTATTAATTATTATTAATTATTATTGTTATTAATTATTATTAATTATTATTGTTATTAATTATTATTAATTATTATTGTTATTAATTATTATTAATTGTATTTATAATCAATCTGAAACATTCTATTTTTGTATCAAGAAGTAAATGTTTTAATTTTCAAACAAAAAATCAACAAATCCTGTTTTTCAATAATAAATAATTACTGTTAAATTTTAATATAAATCTTCTTAAACAAGAAATATAAAAATGTTGTTTATTAAGAATACAATTAATATAAAAAGAATTAGGTCGAAATAATTATTTATTTACTTGTAGGTAACAAACAATAGCGAGTCTTTGTTTTACACGTTTTTTTGACAACTTAATTGTTCTTTTTTGTTTTCATTTAAATTATTATCGATTTTTATTTAATTAACTGCTTTTATTTATTTATAATCTTACTTTGGTAGAAGTATACAAATTTTAGAGAAATAGAAATTTTATGATTAATATCATTAAAAGTAATAAAATTGAAAGTAATAAAATTAAAAGTAATAAAAGTAAAAGTAATAAAATTAAAAGTAATAAAATGCTTCCATATAGGCAACCACCATTGCAGCTGAATTAATAAACTGATTAAAAATTTATACAGCAAAAAAAATATCTTGCCTTGAATCGAAATGTCAGTTGTTTTTTACATAGCTTCTTTTAATAAAAAATATATTATTATTATATGTAAAAACCGATCAAATTTGTTGTAAGTACTCAATTTCAATTAATACTGTATGTAAACCTTGATATATTATAAAATGAATTAGGCAGAAAAACATTTTGCCGTAAAACTTCCAAACTCCATAATGTAACAACCAATAGGAAGTCCTTGTTTAACCTGCTTTGTTGGCAATCTAACCATCTTTTTTTGTTTTCATTAAAATTGTTATTATTGTTATCATCGATTTTGATTTAATTAACTTCTCTTATTTATTTTTTATATTATTTATTCTAAGTGTTTTTAATATAGTTTTTTTTATTATTTTTTTTAATACCTAATGAAGTTGTTAATTGCCCAAAACTTCTTGCGGAAACAAAACAAATTTTCCAAAAACTGCTAGAACTTCTCTATTTCTAAGAAAAATTAAAATTAATTTAAGGACTCACCTCCAACACAATGGACTTGTCACTCCCCTTGAAGAAATCTTCAGCCGTTGTGCTAAGCTCCAATTCTGCATTGAGGTTATCCGAGTCTGAGATACAGTAAGACCAACTGTGCACCAATGATAAATGGTCAGAATTCTTGCTCTCGATCGTCTTCTCGTCAAAACTATGAGACTTCGGCAACTTCGCACTGGTTAGAGATGTCAAGCTATCTTGCTTGACGAACATATCTTGTTTCACAACCATATCTTGCTTTCCGAGCATTTCTTGCTTTCCGAACATTTCCTGCTTCCCGAACATTTCCTGCTTCCCAAACATTTCTTGCTTTCCGAACATCTCCTGGTTCCCGAACAAATCCTGAGTAACCCCATCGGCAATAGGCTCGATCTTCTCCAATATGCTACCTTTCGGCACAAATTCCCGGCTTTTCCCACTTCCAGTCCGTTTCATGGAAAAATCGCCAGTGTGCGACTCAAACCCGGAATCTTGACCAACGTGCGACATATCGTCATACTGTCTCATACTCAACGATCTGGAACCGCCATCGGTAGTATCATTGCTCGACGAAAGACTTTCGCTCGAAGAATGCTCATACTCATTCGGATCCAATCTATGGTAAGTCCCGACCACCCCATCGGCATACAACTCCTTGGTGGCGTTTAACGGGTTAACGAACAACTTCACGTTGCCCTTGCCGACTTCGGAAACCGGCGACGCCTCCACTTTAACTTCGGCGTTCTTCCTCGTCACAACGTTAAAATTCTCGGTAATACTGCTGACAGTGTTCACAACCTGAGAGTCTCGTTTACCACCGTGTTTCGAAAACATAAACCACTTGTTTTTTCCCGACTTCGGACTAGCGTTCTCGGTGTGGTACATAATATTCCCGTTAATACTGCTAACGGCATAAACCTTCTTAGCTTTTGCGTCTTCCGCTTTCCCTGAATCTTGCATATCCAACAGAGACCGAGCATCCGAATCCTTGATATTAACGTACCGGATCGAGATTCTCGCCGTACTCGGCGATAGGAGCATCGACAAAAGCGGGTCGATTATCCGGGACAAATCGCTCCTTAACAACCCTTGAGTGAGGAACGTTTCCGACAACAACTTCATATTCGTGTTGTTCGACGTATCCAGATGATCCAAAATCCGGAGCAAAGCCTTATCAAAATCCCGGATTTTACTCTGCAAGGCCGGAAGCTTCACGTTCAAGTCCCGACCCAAATGCCACAAAAGCGAGAACCTCTTGAAAAATTCCAACGGATTAAACTCGGTAGACAAATGCCGGCAAATCACATCTTCGACAAACGAACTTTCTTCGAAGATGTTGTGCATATGGTACATCAAGGTAACACATTGGGTCATCTGGTTCTGATCATTCGTCCCGCCGAGCAAGTCCCACAAAATTTGGCACATCACCTCAAGGGCTACCGTCGAATCTTCGAGAAAATTCACGTGGCTCATCTCCAAAATTCCCATGGTGACGACGTTCGCACCACTCCCGGACTTCTGGTCGACTTTCGGATTTACAATCATTTGCTTCGGACTTACAACCATTTGCTTCGGACTTACAACCATTTGCTCAGTGCTTTGGCCGCCTTGATCAAGACTTTGGTCAAAACCCTGTTGCTTCTGGTCGTTCTTCCGAGTGTTCTGGTCGCTCTTCCGAGTGTTCTGGTCGTTCCTCCGAGTATTCTGCTCGTTCTGGTCGTTATTTCGAGAGCTTTGGTCGTTATTCCGAAAGCTTTGGTCGTTATTCTGAAAGCTTTGGTCGTTATTTCGAAAGCTTTGGTCATTATTCCCACAGCCTTGATTGTTATTTCTAAAGGTATGATCGGTATTCCGAAAGCTTGGGTCGTTATTCCCATAGCTTTGGTCATTACTCCGATAGTTGTGATCCTTATTTCGGTAGTTTTGTTCACTATTCTGACTGTTCTGGTCGATATTTCGACAACTTTGGTCAATATTCCGGCAAGATTGGTCGCTATTTCGCCAATTTTTGTCGCTATTTCGGTAGTTTTGGTCGCTATTTCTGTAATTTTGGTCGCTATTCCGGTAGTTTTGGTCGCTATTTCGGTCGCTATTTCGGTAATTTTGGTCGCTATTTCGGCAACCTTTTTCACTCTTCCCATAACTCTGACTACTACTGCAAGAGTTCTTCTCGAAGTTCCGGTACTTCTGCTCGGACTTCTGGCTCTTCGCCAAGCTGACGACTTCCAAAATCGTATTCATCGCAGTGATCTGGATATTCTTCGAAGGTACTTCCGAAGAACAAGCGCAAACGGTCAACACCTTCAGCCAATAGGGCAACAAGGAATCCTGCTTCCGATGTTCTTGCAACAATCCGGGAAAAGCCGAGAATTCCAGCAAAATGTTGGAGGCGAAACTCATGGCAGTTTCGAATTCGAAGCACGAGCTAACCAATCTTGGATTCTTCGCACTCACTGGCAAATCGTTACTACAAAAATTCGACTGAACATAAGAGAAAGACGTTCTGCCGAGAACATTGTCAACCTGCAGTCGCAACATTAGAACGTTCTCCAGCTGTCTCGTCCTCTCCTCTCTATCCCGAACGAACAATTCGAAATACTTCTCGATATCCATCATCGGGACGATCTTCTCCGAGACGAAAAGCACATAAAAGCTCGTGTAAACATTCAAGCAACTCGCAATGTGCTTATTTTCCGTTTTTGGCGTCATCGGAGGGACAGAATGGGTCACTTCTTCCAAAGACAGATTTTCCGGTTTTTCCGGAGTTAAATTTTCCAAGCTTCCGGATTCCTCCCGGTTGTCCCGGCGGAGCTCGTACAACTTCGAACTGGACTTCGACTTTTTGTTTTTGCCTTTCTTGTCGATCTTCGGACTTGATTTGTCTTTCTTCTTCAACATTTGGTTCGAGTTCGATCGTTCCCGGCTTGTATTGTCAATAGTCAATAACTCATGTTTGGCTAGATTTTCATTAATTTTTGAGTCGGATTTGCTTTTTTCTAAGCCGGTTTTAAGTTCTGGCGTGTCTGAAGGGCCGTTTTCTATCGGGGTGCTGTCATCTTTGGATTCTATTATGCAGGATGCTGATAACTGAAAAAGTTTTTCTTTTGGTATTTTTTTTTCTGGTTGGGTTTAGATTTTAATGTTTTTGATTTTCATGTTTTTGGTTTTCATGTTTTTGGTTTTAATGTTTTTGGTTTTCATGTTTTTGGTTTTCATGTTTGTGATTTTTATGATTTTGATTTTTTTGGTTTTGATTTTTTTTGGTCTTGATTTTTTTGATTTTCATTTTTTTGGTTTTATATCTTTTGGTTTTGATTTTTTTGGTTTTCATTTTTATGGTTTTGATTTTATGGTTTTGATTTTTTTGGTTTTGATTTATTAGTTTTGGTTTTCTGCTTTCGATTCTTTTGTTTGGGTTTTGATTTTAATGTTTTTGATTTGTTGGTTTTGATTTTAATGTTTTTGATTTGTTGGTTTTGATTTTAATGTTTTTGATTTGTTGGTTTTGATTTTAATGTTTTTGATTTGTTGGTTTTGATTTTAAGATTTTGATTTTATGGTTTTGATTTTGTTGGTTTTGATTTATTAGTTTTGGTTTTCTGCTTTCGATTTTTTTGTTTGGGTTTTGATTTTAATGTTTTCGATTTTAATGTTTTTGGTTTTAATGTTTTTGATTCTCATAATTTTGATTTGTTGGTTTTGATTTTATGGTTTTGATTTTTTTGGGTTTGATTTATTAGTTTTGGCTCTCTGCTTTCGATCTTTTTGCTTGGGGTTTGATTTTAATGTTTTTGGTTTTAATGTTTTTGATTTTCATGTTTCTGATTTGTTGGTTTTGATTTCATGGTTTTGATTTTTTTGGTTTTGATTTTTAAGGTTTTGATTTTATGGCTTTGATTTTTTTGGTTTTGATTTATTAGTTTTGGTTTTCTGCTTTTGATTTTTTTGTTTGGGGTTTGATTTTAATGTTTTCGATTTTAATGTTTTTGGTTTTAATGTTTTTGATTTTTATGTTTCTGATTTGTTGGTTTTGATTTTTTTGGTTTTATATATTTAGGTTTTGATTTTATGGTTTTGATTTTTTTGATTTTAATTTATTAGTTTTGGTTTTCAGCTTTCGATCTTTTTGTTTGGGGTTTTGATTTTAATGTTTT
>JAWQRP010005564.1:0-10567 GCA_033557875.1 Quadriops clusia
CAGTGAATTGAGATTGGTCTTAATGGAGTCTTGGACCTCATCATCTGGTCCGCAACCGTGGTAATGTTTCACAATAACCTTCTGCATTTATACAGATCTCTGGAGGCTCCCTGAATTCCACAAGCAGAACAATTTTTTGCTGCCAAAACGTGGTTGATTTTTTTGTAGTAGGGAGTTTTTGATTTTTTTTGGGTTTGTTTGTTGAATTTGAATGCATCCATTGTTGTGACTGATGCTTCATTTCTAAAGTGTCATATAGAACCCATGTCTCGTCCCCAGTCACGATTTTTTTTCAAACATTTGCAATTTCACAACTCGCTTTGGCGGGAAAACCTATCGCAGATGTCATGTTTATATTCCTCCAGTTCAACTCTTAATGGTGTTGAACGCTTCGAATTGGCTGAGGTTATAGTTGAAGAAGTGCAAAATCGTATGCCGCGCATTGTTGCCTCATAACGCTCCATTGGCAGTTTCACAGCACGATCGGAGGTTGAAAAAAATAGCCCTCGTATCTAACACTGAGAGCGTCAAACCTGTTTGGCCAAGAGCCACTTCTTACACGCTTCACCTTTTTTTTCTACATATCAGTTACTTCATATCAATTAGACAGCTTTCCCTTACATTTTTCAATAAATGAATACATTGCCAATGTATATTAAACATTGTAAATGATTATTTCATAATTAGATTATGTCCACTAAGGTGTATACAATTTGATAGAGTAAGGAAACACCTTATTTAGTATTTTCTATTTGTTACTAGTTTCTCGCCATTATTGACGCATCATCATCATCATTTTATGTAATAGTCTGCAATATTTGTTTATATAAGTAGAAATAAATCTGTAAATTATAACACACATCTAAAAAAATACCTTAAATAAAGTCGTAGCTGCCGGGGAACGAACCCACGGTCATCGGTTTAAAAACTAGTGAAACTTGGCGCTATAAGCGTCAAGACTATAAGACCAACGGACCTTATTACCTGGCTCTGTTTTTTGCTTGTAAATATAGCATCCGCGCAGAGTACCGAGCCATTGCCATGGTTCATGCGCGGGCACTTTCGCAGCTAAACGTAAACGTTTATTTACACATTTATTGATAGAATAATGAATACATCTGCCTTGAGGGACGTCTCAACGCAGAATGCCGGTCCCAAATGCGTTATACACAGGCTACGATAGACTGTGAATGCTCTGACTCTGCGAATCTGCGCGAAAGCAAATTCGTGACATTTAATATTTCTTTAGTTGTACCAACAACTGGAGATGCTGATATCTATTTAATCTAGGCTGTGATATTTATCCTGAAGACTTGGATCGTATATATTAATAAAAGTTCTGCCGATAAGGAAATGTGCAGGAGTAAGAGATTCCAGGTTCCCAGGATCAGTAGTTAATGACGTTAAAGGTCGAGAATTTGCTAGAGCTTCGATCTGAATAAAAATGGTGCTAAACTCTTCATATGTTTTCAAAATTCGTTTTACATAAAACTTAACGGTTTCCGCTTCCCAGAGACCACCAAATTTCGGAGTATAAGGAGGAATAATTTACTTTACTTTCCCATTCGTTAATGGTTTGATTGTCTAAAGGAGATTTGATTAACTGAATCAGAATAAAATCCCAAGCTTCAACAGGTTCCCCAAAAGCACTCAAACATTGAACATTACTGTTTATGACTGATATAATATGCCTCAATGAAACACCTACGTCCTTGGTTACGTGTGGCATGTCAATCAATGCCTGATTGTAATTATTTGTGATTCTTCTTTTTTGATCGTATTTTAATAATATTTAATGTGTATTCATAAACTCAAAATTAAAAGTTAAAATGGCGATATTAAATAAAATAACAAAACAAATAAGAACTGATTTCACTACCTTTCATAATTACAAAGCTTTCATTTAAAACTGCGTAATCCACAATTATTTTTGGCGAACTCTAAATTTAAAAATGTACGAAAGAGATTTTATAATTGACTTCTTGTAAGTAATCCTTTTCACATAGTCTGGAAATACGTCTAACCTAAAACACATATAAAGTTATTAACATGGCTATCCGTATATAAAAAAATTAACACTCACAAAGAAGTTATCACTTGCAATAATCACTTCTCATTTATATCGATGTGCCTGGATTTACGATTCTTTCTTTCTATATACATGCCCTCCTTCTTGGATACATTTTGTAGATCCGAAAATATTATTAGCTAAAAAATTTGTTTTAATTTACGAGTACTAACCAACCTGCAATCTTTTTATAAACTATTGTCAAATTCATTTAAATATATACTTAACTATCCAAATTGTTAATTTAGTATTATTAATCCTATACTTAATTACGTCCTTAAACAGCAATTAAAATCAAATATGAAGGGTATCTTTAAAAAAAATTATTAACTATGCACCAAACATTTTTACTGCAACTTAAAATATAATTTCAATTGGTACTACCATGACAAGATTCAATACAAACACACTTTTAAAGTGCACTTTCTATAAAATCCTTATGGTTTAACTGGCACTCGTAGTCTTTCTGCTGCGTGAACCTTCAAGTGAGTTGACAGGATCGAATTATCAGCAAAGCTTTTATCGCACATTGTACAACCGAAGGGTCTGACTCCAGTGTGTTTTCTTTCGTGTAGTATCCATGAGTGCTTAGAAGGAAAGTTTTTCCCACAATGGGAACAAGAATACTGTTTCCTATGAGTGTGTATGCGGCTATAATGGGTCTTTAACTCGGCCTTCGATGAAAATCCCTTGCCGCAGACGTCACATAAATCTTTTTTTCTTCCACGAAATGTTGGATGGATCACCATGTGGAGGTTAAGGCCGCGCGCCGAGTAGAACACTTCCTTGCAAATTTCGCATTGATTCGTTTTATTATTACCTAGATGGCATTTCTTGTGTTTCACCAAAATCTTGTAATCATCAAAACCGACTTTGCAATGCTCACAATAATACCTGAATTGTTCGAAATGAATATATTTAATGTGTTTCAAAGTACTTATCCTATTTCCCCTGTAGGCACAAATGGGGCAGCTGTAGAATCTTTGTTATGTTCGATAGAATGAAGGGCACATGTGTAAATCCCCGTAAAAGTTTTGCCACATTCTGGACACGTAACTTTATCGTTGTGCTTCAACAAATGTTTCACTATTTCACCTTTAGTTTTGCAGACAACTGTGCAATTATTGCAACTGTATACTTTCTCCTTAATGCGGTAAGAGTATAGTTGGCTTAAACAGTGTAAGGAATTGTTAAAAGCCGTTGAATTTGTTTGAGGAGAATTTGTATTAGAAGATATAGACTGTGAATTATGTCGCATATTTTTGTGCACTATGAGCAACGTTTTGTACGTGAAAGTTTCTTCACATACATCGCACGAATACGTTTCGTCTCCAATTTCATTCTTAATTGATGGTGGAGAGAATTCCAATGGCTCTTGTTTTATCCACATTTGATCTAACTTCCTGAAATAAGAGAGTAATTATAAAAAGTAAACAACTTAAATGCAAAAAGATTCAAGGGATTAAAACATATTTTTAGGTACGAGCTATAAAATAATAAATTATTTTTCAATTTAAAATTTTAATTTCATTATCAATATTGTAAATATAAATATATAAAGGTAAAATAATGAAAACAGAATAAAACACTTGTTTAGTTATAGAACTTAATTTAAATATTATTATTATTATTATTAAGATTTTCAGTGTTGTTTGTATTATTAGCAACACAGCGAATTATTTTCGAGTAACCTTTTTTTCACAAGATTTCAAATGCAATCGCAGCATCCTTTTTGTCGCAAAGGCTTTATTACACAACTGACAAACGTGAGGTTTTTCCCCCGTGTGAGACCTCAAATGTGTTGTCATCGATGATCGCTGCGAAAAAGCTCTGTCGCAGATTTCACAAACGAAGGGCTTTTCTCCGGTGTGACTCCTCATGTGAGTTTGCATCGCCCCTTTGGTACGAAACCATTTGTCGCAAATTTCGCAAGCGAAGGGCTTATCTCCGGTGTGCGTTCTTTCGTGTTGGCTCATGGCCACCTTGTAAATGAAAGTTTTCTCACAGTACGAACAAGAAAAGGGTTTATCTCCTTCGTGCCAGCGTAAATGTTGCATTAATGTATGCTTAGTTGTTAGTTGTTTGTTGCAGATCTTACAAGTAAATTTTATTTTTTGTGAATCGGGGACATGAGTCCTCATATGGTTGCGACGGGAGTAAGATGTGGACAACACTTTATTGCAAATTTTACATGTGTACGTTTTTCTGCTTTTTTCCTCCCTTGTTAGGTAAACCTTTTTTTTCTTCTTTGTGGAATGTTTCTTTACAGGTGTAGAAGTTAAGGTAACAGACGCAGGCACTGAACTATGTTTCTTGTTTTTGTGCACCAATAGCAATGTCTTATACACGAAAGTTGCCTCACATAAGTCGCACGAAAACGTTTTATTTTCCTTTTGTACATTAATGGATGGTGGAGGGTCTTGAGAATGTTCGCTCGTTGTCCATAGTTGTTCAAAATACCTGAAAAAAGATCTATGTTATTAAATATGTAATTATTTACATATGTACGAAAACGTGTAAGGGAGAAAAAAAATTGAAAATTCAATAACGATAATTTTCTTAATTACCTCAATTTTGTTAATGGTAATATTCATATCAACTCGAAAATTTGATAAAGTCAATAATAACATACTGTATTATATATATATGACTTTATTCATTTGGTTAAATAATAACATTACACTTACTGGAAATAAAATTTATGACAGCACAAGACAATATAGAATAGTCAGTATCAGTTTACTTAATAAATCAATATGCACATAGTAATTCGTCCGATGTTTGCATAATAAATAAAGCCATACTAAAGATAAGTTTGGGAATAAAACATAATTGCATTTTTATATGCTCTTTATTAAAATAGTTTTTACACAAGCTGCATGTCACTCTTGTCGTTTTGCTGGTCCTGAAAAAATAAATTTTGTTCTAATCAATACAGGATCATGTATGTATTATTGCTTATAGATTAATTGGCTCAATGTTAACCAATTAAAAATATGTATTTACGGTTTAAAAAATTTGGGAAGAATTAATAAGATTTACAATGCACATGATAGTTTTATGAACGCTAAGTCTCAAATAAGGATTGTTAGTAAATATTTTGAATGTTTATATAATAACAAATTATGCAACTTACAGTATCGTCCGGCATTTTGCTTACAGCTCTAACGAACCATCGTCCACCATATATCTCTATGTCCCTGTCTGTAACGGTAGGTTTTATATTTTTTGCAGCTTCTAAAATAGAAATGGCATGGCATTAACAGGTTTCATACATGAAAGTAGCGACACATTTGCTTCGCAAAACGATTTAAAAGCAATTGAAGAATTTTATGCAAGAATGAAGATTACTGTTCCAAAAGTGATTTTTTGAAAATTTAATATTATAATATACACCGTGATTCTAATCGTAGCGCACATTTTTTAACTCTTAATAGATCTCATCAAAATAAGCCAAAAACTCCTATACCACATTTCCGCGAGGTTAATAATAACGGCGCAATAAATTATTGAAAATTCGGCCTCACTGTTTGGCAATCGCAATACCATATACGCACAGTGTAATGAAATCGTCGTATGCCACGTACGTATATTTTCTTGTAACGCTTCCAATGACCTCGTCCTTTTTGTTTTTTATTTTAGGGATCTGTGATTTTTCTAAAATCACGGGAGCATTGTTAATTTCATTTGCTATGAATTGTAGCTCGTTGCTAATGTTTTCTGTACTTTCACTGTCACTACTTGAGGAAGACATTTATATTGATACGATAAACTACACTCTATTGATATGGTAGAACGTAAAATAAAATACAGTTGTATTTTTATTGTTGGCAAGAAGGAAGAAAAAAGTCAGAACATGTCTATGATTTACTTGTACATACTTGGAGGATATCCTTCCAAGTATAAGGTAATCCTTATAAATACGAAAAGAAAGATATGCTTATACTTCTACCTTTTGCTTTAAATGATAACCTTACACTTCTACCTTATGCTTGGGAGGATAACCTCCTGGTTTATGAATATGACCCACTAATTCTCTCTAATTTTAATTACTGTGATCTTATTTTGCATTGTTGTCTTGATGAATGGGAGAAAAAAAGAAATCAGATGGTACAGAACTCTTGTTTAAGATTTGTGTTCGGTATCGGGCGTAGGCGGGGAGTTTCTTGTGCGGTCGGGAGGGCTGGTTGGCTGAACATGGCGGATCGGCGCACTCTTCACACCTTCTGTACTTTTCATAAGATCTTACATACTAAGGTTCCACAATTCCTCCACGCCAAGATTGGCTTCAGAACTGATGTACATAATATTAATATTAGACGTAGAGACCTTCTCGAGATTCCTTCTCATAGGTTGCAGCTATTTAAAAAGTCTTTCTCATACATAATTGCTCATTATATGAATTCAATTCCTGCACTAATCAAAAATATGTCGGTTCTGAAATTCAGAATGGCGATTCAATCATTGATAGAAGAAGGTGAGTTGAGAGTATTGTCGTAGACACTTCTCTGGGCTATATATAATGAATATATTACTGGCGTCTTTTTGGACATTGTAAGGCATGCGGTCATTGGGTGGCGGGGATGGGGGAGTGTTTTGTAGTTTTTAGTTAAGAGATAATACATATTTTAGGTTCAATATTATTACCTCCATGTATGTAATGCTAGTTGATGAGTTGAAAACCAGACGGATAAATTTTATATATCCAGTCTGATACTCATTTTTTGAATAAATAAATAAATAAATATCGATTTACAATAGACGATCATGCCCCAATGACGATCAATAATAACTTGATAATAATTAAGGTAAATTTGGTCCCGCTACAATACTTCCATAACATGTTTGGTGATAAATAATATGTATACTTAAATTAGTTTAGACTAAATGGAACACGAACCTTAACAAAAAAACAAAATTGGCATTCTTTCCAGATAAGGAAATCGTCATTGCCCGTACCACAAAGAGGTCTGAACAAATGCAGTTGTACTTCTCCCTGACAAAGAGAGATGCACTTCCAATCGCGGGCACGCTTAAAATTCAATCCGAATTCAATTTGCGGGCGAGAAAGGGAAATGTGCACTTGCTGTTTATTCCCTAAATGCGGATAAAATTTACAGATGCTTTCTAGTTCCGAATGAAATTTTATTCGCCTGGTGAACACTCGAGCAGCCCGCTTAGGTGGTTCCCCGGTAATAAGGGCAAATATTTGAATTCGCCTGCGACTCGGTAAAGACTTCGTGTTTTCTTTTGAACGTTAGCGGGACTGGATTCCCAGGGAACCGCTAAAGCCATTAGGAAATCTTTGGCCGCGCTTGTTGGAATAACAATCCTTGCAAAGTTATCCTATACGTACTGACCTGTACAAAAATTTCCATTGATATACTTCGACTGCTATACGTAATCCAAACAAAATCATGCTAAGATTGTGTTTGCATACAAGTTAATTTAGTTACTAAAGATACACACCAAGTAGTGTGTAGTTCTCTCAGGCCCTCTACTGTAATAAATCAGATGGTTTGATTAGTTTCGGCCCGAGTTCCAAAGGGTTTTAATCATATTATCAAATTTAGAGAGTATACATATCACTCAGAATACAGTTTGCAATAAATTTAAACTTGCTACAGCTATAAATATCTCGCCTCTATCTTACCGTATCTACTTCTAGTACACAACTGTTTCCCAGTTCCCTCTGATGCTACAAAAAGATTGACGATACACCGCAAACAGCGTGCTTGCAGAGATTTGAGCTACTGAATTTTGCTTTCCAACTGTTAAGATTTACAATGGCCACTTTGTGTTCCCGATGAGTATAAAAAAAAATCTTACCCCCAATAAACCTAGTTGTTTGTAACTCCAATTGTAAAACCAAACGTTTACCTGAAAAAGAAAAGAACTGTGAGAACATAATAATAATTAATTATAGTTGTACAACTCATTGTTTATAACTAACAGGTACGCACATACACATAAAACTACTCAACAAATTTGTAGTTCTAACACAACGAGGACATAAATTCCACTTAACCCTGTCTTCTCTGAACTATCTCTCCAAAAAAACATCTCCTCATAACTCATCCGCCAAAATTGAAATTGATATCCCTCAGTGGTTACGGCGAAAAAAGGGAGTCACACAGTTGTTTCCACACTATTTCAACTTCACACGGGCCGAATTTAAATTCCATAAACAAGAAGTAGAAGGTATGTACATTAAATATATTATCCTGCAGAGTCCGTATGCATCGTGCGCACAATTCATATGGGAGCGAGGTCCTGCGGAATAAAACGGCCCAAATCTGCTGTGTGAACAAGTTCGGGGGCAAATCTAATATTTCGAGAAGTTATTGGGCCTGGGGGAGCCTACGGAGACATGCCCTATGTTTTATTATACTTATATTTCTGCGGAAGCACCTCAGCTGCTAAGTTTTTAATATAAGGACTGTCGGGGCGGGCGAAATCCGAGAACCCGAAAAATCCACCGGGCCGAAGAGCTGTAATAATATTTCTTTTACTGGGAGCTTGCCGCAGTGTGGCACGCTCTTTTACACGTCAGCGGAAGTGGAAGTTGGGTCAAAGGTCTATAAAATAAAATCCATGTTTTATTATACACACGTCTCTTCATATAGGTCTTAGATTTTTTTATATGTACAACCGCGGACTTAATAACGACACTTGCATAGAAGTCACTACGTGTAGTTGGGTATAGGCAACCATATTTGCGAGAGTATCTAATTCATTGATGTTTCTTCTTTCGGGGATATAATTCTTTAACACGTTCACTGTTTATTAAATCAACGGATGTGAGACAAGCTAGTCGATTGGATAGACAGCATTTTTACACACAACAAATCAATATTAATAGGAGACTTAAACTCCAGACATACAAACTGGAATAACCATATTAATACAGGGTTAGTCTCGGAAATCTGCAAATTTTGATCGAGGGTTAAGGCTATAATCGCTTGCAGAGAAAAATCCCGGTTTAACAAATAATGTGCGGTCTGTCCTGTTGACAACAACACAGTCATAAACAACTCATATGTTAGGAAGGGGCGCTTGCTCTCTATCGCCGTTCAGAAGTAAACAAATGGCATATAAAAATGCCGACAAAGGAAGAAAAATCTAGCCGGTTGCTGGAAGGAAAGCAGCGTGATAATTATTGTCTCTGAAAGTTGCTTGTAAGCTTGTAGGTAGAAGAAGGAATCTTTTTTCTCTGTCTCTCTAATACCCAACAAGTCGGAAGGCGGAAACGATGTTTAAGTGGAGAGCTATTCAATTAATCATGCCTAAATGCTTTACAATGACCTTAAACGTGCTTTGTTGCGAGATTTTTTTACGATCGATATACACAATTACACACAAGGAAAATCCGATCATATAGAGATACAAATTGGAAAGAATTTCGCCAAACCTTAGATTCCAAAATTAAAATAAATAATATCATCGAAGACATACAACAGTTACACACAGAAATAGATAAACTAACGAAAACTAACACGCACAAAACAAACACACCAAAATTATTACACTATGCAAGAAAGAAAATCTCCCACCAGAAATAATTAATTTAATTAAGGAAAGAAATAAACACAGACGCAAGTATCAAACAACACGGAACCCACTTTATCACGAACGATACATTGCACTCTCTATACAAGTAAAACAGTCATTTAGTAAACTCTTTAGCACCGAATAGCAGAATAAGCTACAAAAATTATCAACAAAAGATAATTCCATTTAGAATTTCACCTGAAAAATTAATCACAAAAAGCCATTTGCCTATTAATATACATAAACATAAACACTATTTTCAAAACACAACACTTTCCAAAAAGCTAGAAAATTACACACATTATACCCGTACCCAAACCAGGTAAAAATCACACATTACTATCCTCATATCGGCCAATCTCGTTATTAAGTTCATTAAGCAAAATTGTTGCAAAAATTATTCACACGCGGATCCAGGAGTTTGTCACAAATAACAACATAATACCAAATATACAATTTTGCTTTCGTTCACATCACACCACCACACATCAAATTGCACGCATTACTAGCCACATAACGACTGCATTTAACATGGATAAATCTACAGCCCTATGCTTTTTAGATTTTGAAAAGGCTTTTGATAAAGTCTGGACTCCAGAACTTATCTTCAAATTATTAAATTTACACTTTCCTAAACATTTAATAATATGTACTATTACACTCATACGTACCAAAAATTACCAATCTTTACACAACGGTACTAACTTACTGACCCTGGCTTACGACAACTGTTTTTAATCCCGTATTATATTAAACGGTTAATACAGCGTTGGGCTAAGAAATAACTTTAGCCCCGACCTTTTCCCGTAAGAGTGCCCGTTGCGAGAGGGAGACGGATAAGTGCGAGGAGGGCCGGTAATGAGGCAAATGTGCCAAAAGTGACGCTCAGTTGGGACAAAAAATTAGAGAATTTGGATCTTTTTGGTACGTATGAGTGTAATAGTACAT
>JAWQRP010005565.1:0-10565 GCA_033557875.1 Quadriops clusia
GACCAGTAAACAAACTTATTTGTAAACATTGACATGTGTCCTTCTCTAACGTCAACGACGACGTATATCTATCCCGTCGCGGGAATTTTGAATCCGTTTCGAACTTTTCAGATTTCTTAAAAATTTGTTAATATTTTTCAAAATTTCATAAAGATAAAATGCTCTTTATGTTGTAACGTGTGTCACCACAGCGAGATTTTGTATGATAATCGATAAGAAAGAAAAAAAAATTATATATTTTGCCAAAAGGGCGTTGTAGTTACCTTTCAAATCATGTTTTGAAGCATCTGCAAAAACCTCATCATATTCCGCCTAGTCATTTTTGGGATATCTGAAAAGTGCGGTTTGTTTACTAGTCAGCCCTCTTAAGCCAGAACTACACTACAGTCACGTCACGTGACATCACGCCTTTTTTGCATTATGCGAACACCTCACGTGATACACGTGACGTGACGGTAGTGTGTCTCTGATACATAAGAAACTGTTGAAAAACAGTAGTCGTCACGTCCGTAACATCACGTACTATCATGGACGTGACAGTAGTGTGTTTCTGGCTTTAGTCCCTCTGTGTAACAACTGCTTTAGAGTAGATAAACTTTAGTTTAGCCTTTTGAACAAGCGATTTTCGTTCTGACCGTATTAGCACAGATAACAAATAGTTCGCTCAATAACATTCAGAACCGGTTGCATAAGTTGACGACAATGACAACTAAATATTCGCATAAATACAAATTTTGCGGAGAGACAAATAGGGAGTATTCACACACATCGACAAGCAACCGATCGATCATGGCTCTACAGAGCAAATTAGTACACAAGGCATAGGCTCTGCTCGGTCGGTGCCCTACACGGACGCTGATGACATGTGTGAATGCAAGCGTTGAAACCCGTAAGAGAGGACTTGTCCGGGCTCCTTTTCAGGTCGAAAAGCGCCGATGTATTCTCTATATACGCGAACTATCTGCTATCTGTGGTATTAGCAAGGAGTATACATTTCAACTTTCCACCGTGTACATTGAGAACTGAGAACGTACGCATCCGCATATAATTTGATGCATTTGCGGATAGCTGATTTCGAATTTGGGAATGAGTAGAGTACTGAGTGGGTAGAGAGTAGAGTAAATGATCGCTACCAAAGGAGTCTTGAATCATAGACCAAAATGAAAGGGAACTAAGTCAGGAAAACATACACTATTGGAAAAGATGAAGTCAAAAATGACATCCGGAGGAGGCGATCCTATCGGAACCCCAGGCAGAATGATGGGAATTAAATTACTCCACATCTTAAAAAGGATATTAATGAGAAAACATACATTAAAGAACATTATTATTAATCAATGAATTGGGTGAGAAATAAACCACGAAAGTTCATCAACTTTGATTGTTGAGAATTTGATTCTAAAAGGATCAATGTGAGAACACACCCTGAATAAAAAAGGCAACCTCAATTAGCTATACAGGAAGACAAAGCCCCTTGAACTACCATGAAGGCTGTCACAACGACCAATGTTATATTTTTTTACAACAATATTCGAGTTGAGAAGAGTGCAGCCAGAAGGATTTTATCTTTAGTGAGGTAACATTTTAATTCTTGTCTTTTGCATTTAAGAACCTGAATATTGATAAAACTGTCATAGCCGTTACTGAAAACTTTGTGAAAAGATAAAGTTTCTAAAGTGAGTTGAATACACTGAAGCTAGAAGGGCGTCGGCAGAGAAGAAATGTATATGTTCCCTGGGACCCGTATCTACGGTTAGTTAGCGAATCCGAGCGACTTTTTAAATTGGTAAATGTTATCAGATTTCCTAAAAGTCGTTAAGTGGTTTATTTTCTCTTCTGCATTAAGTGGGAATAATAAGCTGGAATATGGGATTAAGAGGTAAACGATTTATGTCAAACAAGGCGAAGAATGGTGAGAATTAAAGAAACTGAAAGTTTTGGATTTTATTTTTGCAAAAACGTGCCTCAGAAAGGATAGACTCTGCGACTGTTTGGCGGACTTGTATAATCAAGATCATGATCGGTTAATTGAGAGAAATCTTGCTGTTTTGTTATTAAGAAACTTGCTATTTTTTTTTGTTTTGCCTTATTTCTATTGTTTTTAATTTAATTGTTGAATTTAATTGTTTACTCCTTCTTCCATATTCATCCTGTATTCCGATATGTACACGTACTGCTCGACCGAAACGTCGATACCGCCTGCGCCGAGAGAGAAAGTATTCGGAGAGACAGAGTAAGTCGTTCGCAGCGCTCGCAACTGTGTTCGCACCCTTGTTAAGCAATGAACCATCTGAGTAGACGGTCGGTCGAGAAATGATTTGCTCCGCCTATATCAGACCCGTGCGCAACAATGCACACAATTCCGTCTGCCTTAAAGATTCGGTCGAGCAGTACATAGCAAGACCCATATTTTCAAATCGTTCGAAGCTCTGCGAATGGAAAAGTTGCATCAATAAAATTGAATGTGGAAAACTAGAAAATTATAATTTACAAGTCCTCAAAATGATATTTCTAGAAGGAAAACAAAATCGAATGAGCAGAAATTTTATAATTTGACCTAAAAGTTTTAATACTTTCGCGGCAGTGATGATGATGTATTAGAGTGAACGCAATAGATAAGTGTGAAGTGACGTCATAACTAAACGAAAATTATTAGAAAGAAAGAAACGAATTCTGAAATTTTAACATATTTTATTTCAATATTCATTAACGTAACATAATCTTAAAATTTTGATTTATATTGCTACAAATTGTAAGAACGGCAACTGGGATGTTTAGTCCATCAAAACCTTCAAATTTCAAACATTCGAGCAAAGTAGGGTTTATATATAGACTATTTTAATACTTGATTCGAATTTAAACAGAGTTATAAACAATTTATGGTAAAATAAAAATTAAGCGTGAAATTTTAAAAAAAATTGCATTGTTGCTATCTAATACGCATATGCAAACACATGCTTAGGTTGTTGGTCTATAGAGACTATACGTATGCAACGTGAGATGTATATGGATAACGCTATTAAGTTGTTGGTATTTACTATTTGGGCGTAAACACGCTCGTGTGTTAAATTATCGCCTCTTGGACGTTGAATTGCACTTTTGTACAAGGTATAGTTGATTTTTCCTCGGCATTTTCGCCCTTTAAATCATGTTCATCTAGTCAGATTTCTTTTCTTCATCATCTCGATAGACACGCCCACTGTCGTGACGTCACACTGTAGAGAATTTTTAAAAGACAGTCAAACGACACATTCAATATTTTTTTATGGCGGTAATAGGGCTTATGTCGTCGTTAGTAGCCTAGTTGCTAAGGTGCTGGCTTTTAGTGCTAGGGGTCGTAGGTTCGAACCCCACCCATGGCGATGATTTTTCTGATTAGGAAAAAATATTTGAGTGCCTCATCGTCCGAGAGCGATGTAAAGCCGGGGGTCCCGTGTGTTGTAGGTATAATCCACATGCACGTTAAAGAACACAATGACCAGGTGGAAATCCTGGCATTGGCTAAATTTCCAGAAGTTGTGGTCCTAATCTCTGGCGTCGGTGATTGGCCTCTGATGCGGAAATAGGCCGACGTTAAATAAATGAGTAAAAAAAATATAGGGCTTATATTGCAAAAAGAAGAAACAGGTATCTAATATTATTTATGTAGTTTACCATTCCGCTCTTAATGGTCGAACGATATGACTCGAAGGATTTCATTCGCAGATCTTCGAACGGTTTGAAAATCGCTACCTAAGGTTATTTCCAACAACACGAGTTGATAGTTCAAGAATATGTTAATGTACCGTACAGGGTCGACCCATTATTAAATTTTCGTCGCCATACGGTAATTCTGTACACATGAATGTCTGGTTGCCTATAGTTTGATCCTTAGCCGACCCTGTGCAGTACATTAACCAAGTCTCAAACTATCAACTCGTGCTGGTGGAAAGAACCTCTAGATTCACTAAATTTAAACTACCGTTGTTCAAAAATTCCCTTATAGAAAATTTCACGAGTTTCGGCTTTGTTTTGAAACATCAACTGATTGCCATTCGACCCGTGACGTAATCACCGAACGTGTGTATAAAAATCGCACGAACATTATTGTTCAATCATTACTTGAACCTATATTATTGAATGTCAAAAATAAAATCTGTTCTTATTGATTTTTACAAAATTTTAATATTTGCTTTTCTAGCGTATTCGTTTTGCAATATATATTTTTTACATTGAAATTTTAATGAAACAGTGATACGTTTTCTCAAAAATTGTTGGTTGCCTATGTCAATTATTATTATCAATAACTTTAATGTTAATATATAAATGTAATTTTAAAATTTTTAATGAATACTTTTCTCCTGAACGACGAAAAAGGGACGAGAACTTACTTTAGTATATAATCAAATTAATATTTTCAATAACATAATGAAATTAATTTCACGACTATACATAAAACTTTATAAAGTATGATTATTTAAAAACAAATATCTACAGACAATTCGATTATTTTTTAACGTTACATTTCCAGACATCAGCAATTAAATACACGCCTCATAAACTTAAGTACAATTAAACAATGCAGAAAACGATATTGCTAAATTATAATTTTTGCAAAGAATAGGTATTTTTAGGGATTTTTAATATCCCGGATATTGCGCGTCTACTGTTTCAGGTATGGCCTACACGCGTGTTTGACTTGCAATTGATACGTTGCTATATTCACAAATTAAGTAGATCGGTTGTGATTCTAGAAACTATTTCAGTAGTAATAAAATACTTCTAAAATGTCTGATTGGGATACTGTAACCGTTTTAAAAAAACGGGCTCCCAAGGCCTCTACCATGAAAAGCGAACAAGCTGTTAATGCAGCTAGAAGGCAGGGGATGCAGGTTGAGACCCAGCAAAAGTGTAAGACCTCACTTCTAGATTATGGATATAATTCCACATCTTGCATTGTTTACAACTGATATTTATGTAAAAAAAGCCGTTTCATCAATGATATATACATTATTTTAATTCTTAAACCATTCACATAATCATCTCAAACTAATTTAGTACAACGAAACTGGCCGATCATCTAAAATTGAATGTACTATTACTTAATGCAAGTTTGAATTCTCAAAATATTGCTTACCTTTATTCCTTAATTTATACTACAATGATTACATTATAATTTGTTTAATAACATGGATCAGTGCACTGCTAATCCACTAGATTCACTTTTAATTGGTATCGTAATGATATCGTCAAATTTGTCCATATGCAGCCTTACGGTACATTTTTATGAAGTTTCTCTACATTAGAAGAATTATATCTCATTACTTTGCAACTCCGAAACTTTATGTGTTGAATAAAAAAAAATAAATGAAGTTCTTGATTTTTAACAGTATAAAATGGCATTTAAACGTTACAATAGCAGAGATGTCTTGACAATACAATATTTTAATTTTTTATCATTCTAAAACAAAATATTTTTAGGCTTTCACAAACAAGATGAAGTAATGAATGATTGATCAAAAATAATGTATAAAATTACAAAGAATAAAGTCATCTAGTATGAAGGTCTAATAACAATTTTCACGAAATAGGAAAGGACATTAACTTCTTCTTCGCAAGCAATGACTTTTCTAATATTCAGAAATACTTCACAACATTTCTCTGTTGAAACAATTTTATTACAGAAGCTTCGACATCTAATGCATTAACAAATGCCCATATTTATTAAATTAAATGATATTTTCCAAGACATAGACATTAAAATGGAATGCATTAATTTAATTTAGTGCTAAAAAAATTCCTTAACAGAAATATGCAAATTATTAAGTAGCACATTTTACATTATTGCTTACATGTAATGTGACACACATTGATCTGGTTTCAAACATATTTATTCACTTCTAAACCAAAATTAATTTTTGTGAATCTAAACTTGAAGGTATTGAGAAGCTAGGAACTGTACTAGAATATTTAAGATCCTAACAAATTATATATGTGTCTTGCAGTTAAATGTTAATATTATCTCACAATTTATTGCATTTAAGATGAAGAGATTCATAACATTTTTTCCGGGCTGTTTGTGCTTATTTCCAAAATTTTAATTAAACTTCCCACCAATATGTATACATTTTTAGAAACGATGTCTTCTATATGTTAAATGAATGATGAACGCCAAAGATATGTTTTTTTTTTTAATTTATTACAGGGGGCGCTGGTAGTAACAAACAACATGCAGCTACTAAAAATACTGCGAAACTTGACCGTGAAACTGAAGAGCTTAAACATGAAACAATATCTCTGGATGTGGGCAGGTTGATCCAGCAAGGACGTCAGGCCAAGCAGATGAGTCAAAAAGACTTGGCAACAAAGATTAATGAGAAACCACAAGTTATAACGGACTACGAAGCCGGCAGAGGCATACCAAATAATATAATAATCGGAAAAATCGAAAAGGCCATTGGTATTAAGCTCAGAGGGAAAGATCGTGGCAAACCATTGTTGCCCCCTGGGAAAAGTCATTAACTAAGCATCTCAGGGGGCACAGTAACTGTTTCCTCAAATTTTGCATGTTTGGAAGAACATTACCAATGCATTTTTTTTTACACTTTGTTTAAAAAAGAATTTTAATGTTAGCATAAAGACTAATGACTACTATTGTTATTAGAAATTGCAGATGTAACAAGTACTACTGCTTAAAATTGGTATTGTTTAGAAAACATTATTTTATACTATAAAGGGTCGAACTACATATATATATATTGTAATGATATTATTCTATCTTGATTTTTGTTCATAATGGAATAATGTTTTGTTGTTTTTAATAAATATACCTACATTAAAATTACTTATTCTTGGTTACTCTTATCTTTTTTGCCAATTGAATTGAAAATTCTTTGTGTTTAAATAAACTAAAATATTTTTAATAAAAACAATAAAAGAATATTTTAAATATTTTTGATGTGAAAGGATTCATGGATAAAACTCTAAATCAAGCAAAAATCTGAAATTTATTGATTGTAGTTAAATAAAAAAAAGTTTAAATGAGATAATTAATCTTTTCTTAAAGAGAATTTATCTTCCTTGATTCCATCCTTGGTAATTACATTGATAAAAATACTGTCACCAGTATAAATATCTCTTTCTGCTGCAGATATAAAAACATCCTTCAGAATAGCAAGGGCTTGATCTAAGCTTATTGGCTCATCCTTTACATTTTTCATGTTCTTCAATCCAATTTGATTATCAAGGAGAGGCTGCAATAAAGCTCCCGCCGAACCTCCTGCCCTAAAGTTAGATTTCTCGCAATGTCCAATGGGATCATAGCTGTAGACACATCCTTTACCATCAGCATCTAAGCCAGCAAGAACGTTGGAAATGTAATAAGGGAAAAACCTCTTGTAGTATAACATTGTAGACAACATTTGAGCTGCTGCTGTAGTTGTCATTGGCTTGTGATGTTCCTGTTCGTACATTTGCATTCTAGCGGTCAAAATTCTGGTCAAGGTTAAGGTATCACACCAACAACCAGAGCAGCCCAAGACGGTGTTCTCGGACAAGCGGAACAATTTATTTTGATCTCTTGTATAAATTGAAAAGCCAGCACTGAGACGAGTGTCTGCACCAATCACTACAAAATCATCTCCAGCGATGGCCACAATGCTCCTAAAAATATTGAATTTGCATTTTGATTAATACATACAACGTTTAATTGAACAACTATCCAGTTGTACATTATAAATTATTAGTTTAAATAGGAGTGCTTATACAGTGAAACCTTGATTATTTATACTCACGATCGTTATTTTTCCGGATATATCGTATTTTGTCCACAGCCTCAACAAATGCATATATAATCAATGAAATTAAAAACTACATTTTTTTTACCACATTTGTTTTGACGGTCTTGATACACATCGAAAGTTTAATAACACATTTTTATTAGAGCCGTTTGTTATTGTGTAATATCCGTCCTAATGGGTGTAAATATGTGTGACAAGAAATGAGATCCCAAACTAACCAGAATTTGCTCAATAATTTGGAAAATAGATATTATTTTATTCAAAGTAATCATTTTTAGTGAACAAAAATTGTTAACTTTTTAAGTTTCAAGTATTTTACATAATTTATATATCTTTTAATATAATATGATAAATAAATAAGTTTTCTTAACATGTAGTTGGTTTTTTCTATTTTTTTATCATATTAGATCACTATGATCATTTTCCCTCGATAATCGTTTTTTATAACCGGCTCTTGCAAAAATGATAAATCAAGGTTTCACTCTACTAGCGACATGTTAGTTGCTCGACAGGAAAATCATAAAATCCTGATTTTTTTGACGTCTATAACTATATATATATATTAATGTGTGTATAAACTAAACAGTTGTGTATCATCGTTTGCTCATTTATAAAGAAATCTCCAAAACTGTTGATTATGTATATGCACATGTTAACAACTAAACAGTTTAGTCGCTATAAAATCGTGATGCTCATCGATTTCGACTTTGATGTAAAAATCATGTGTATGCGCCCAGTCTTAAACATTCTGAATCTAAAGGCGAATTATTTTGTACTTTTGAATTAAATAAGCACCCTATTGGCAGCATATTTTTAAAAGTAATATAAGTTCAGAAACTTACCCTCCATTATCAGCGTAAGGACTGAAATAATGTTGGCGTGGAGCTTCAGTTGAATAATCAGGATAATGAGGACGAGTTTGGTTCATTAAAGACATTATAACTCGGTTGCAAGAGCAATATTATAGAACAATACACGTCTCTAGCGTTGATGACAAACAACTTTTGGAAATTGAAATATCACGTTTGACAGCTATCTGACAGCACTGAATTTAATATTTGGAGGTTGCATCCCTACATTTACTATTTCTTGTATTTTATTACGAAAGGAAAACGAAAACATGAGTCTCTGGAGTATTAAAATAGAGTTAAATGTTCTTTTATTAAAAAATGATGTTTAATTTATTATATTAATATTTATATTAACTCGTAATAATTCCTTTCCAACAGTTGGCATACATGTGAATTGACGTACGTGTAGGTTATGCTTGCTTCACTCCTGTTGAGTGTGTATAAAAGTATAAATTGTGGAAATTGGATTATTTTTAATACATAATTTAGCAATGAATAATATATTTCAAACTTTCAAAAAAATTTTACAATCAGACTCAATTTTTCTAAGTAAGTAATTTTCTTCCAGAGAACGTCATCAATATTTTTTTATTAGAAGCTTTTGAAGATCAGTCATTTATAAAAAGATTAATTAATCTTCAAAGTTTCTATCTCTATGCTTATAATTCACAATTTTCGCAGATACTGTTAGATATGCTAGTAAAAAAACTGGTGGAAGTACAAGAAATGCCAATTCAAAAGTAAGGCCTAAACACAGAGGCTGGAAAAGACAAGATAATGCTTGGGTCGAGAGCGGAACGCTTCTTGCTACACAGCGTTTTTTACGGTTTCATCCTGGATTGAACGTAATATTTTATTGATGCGATAATATTTTATATTATGTAAAAGATTTTATTAACTTAAGAATGTTTGTTAGGTTGGTCTTGGTCGTAATGGCACATTATTTGCAATGGTACCTGGGAGAGTAGTAATAACATGTGAAAAAACTGATCCCGACTGGACACATACTTGGGTGCAAAGATGTCATGGCCATCGTGAAGGGACTACTTTCTTTAAAAAGTATTTCAACGTTATACCAAAACAGCAGCATCAAAACTTTAAATTGATAAATCAAGTGTAGTGTAAGAGATCTTAACATTAGTAAACTATTTAGCATTTTCATTCTTTATTATTTTCCTAACAACAGATTGGACGTAGCCTTACATAATAGTCAGGTACATATAAACATTACAATTAAATTCAAGACATATTTTTAATTTTGATATTTGTAATTTGCAAGATATTTATGAGAAAATAGGATGTTTTTATCTATTCCAATGGGTAAATTAATTATCTTTTATATATGTGGCCAACTAAGAGTAATGTAAGATACCTCGTTATTTAATTGAGTACTGGCTAAAATAGCTTTCTTTTTAACAGAATTTGCTAATCGACCAAACGCTACTATTTCAGTTGGATTTATTGTAGATGTAGTACTCTCTATACATCGAACGATATAAACAGCATGATAAAGTATTGGATCTCCTGAAACAGAAAGTTTATATTTCTGAAAAAAATATAATACAAAAATTCATCATACCTTTATATACTAAATAATCACCACCAAATTTAGTTCCACTTGTAATATAATAACCCTTTTCCCATAAATTGGAAAATATGGTGCATTTATTGACTGTTGTGTGTTCTAATATGGTTTCTTTTGGCACAATTGAAGAATTTCCTGTAACAGTAAGTACATAAAATTCTAAGTTTGAAAATTTACATTGTTCTGCAATAAAAGAATCATCAACAAACATAATTGCCGTCGTAACGTACGTACGTCCGTACGTCCGTCCGTACGTCCATCGGTAATTTTCCCATTTTAAGGAGTGCGATTTCTATGGTGAATGTGCGTTGATGGTTGCGCCACTATGAAAAAGTCGCATTTTAAAGAACA
>JAWQRP010005566.1:0-10565 GCA_033557875.1 Quadriops clusia
CCCAGGCACTGGTGACACAGGAATGTCTCCCGGTCGACAAACCGTCCCGCTCTCTCACCACAGGATTGGTGATAGCACACGCGGCAATTGTGGCAATTAGCACCCTTCTTTTTGACTGCCTTTTTGCGGTAGTTACATAAACTTTCCGCAGCTCACTCCACCACGACCTCACTTTCGGCCATCTTGACACATATTACAAGATGCAATTGTAAAAATTAATCTGAAAATATGATTGTTGCTCGTGGACATGTTTAAAATTTGGAAATTTTACGGAAAAATTTCGGGTCGTCTTTCCTCAGGTGGAAAAGGATTTTTTCTTAAGAAATAAAAACTTTTTGCTTAAGACATAAAAACATAGAGAGTATTTCCTTTAAAATAATGTGCATAGCATTGAAAGAAGCTTGAAGTGAATTTTCTCTTCCCAAAGAAGCATTTCTTTTATAATTTCTATAAACATGTTTTATTCATATCTTAACAAAATTGTTAAAGTCTAACAATTCTCTATAACTTAATAATTGATCATTTTATTTTGTTTCAATTTCCATCCTTCCATAATGCTTTTATTCAATTTAGTTTGAAGTAATAAAAGCAATAGCGCATTCCACGATCAATTGTCTGAATCGTTGACCCTACAGGCATTTTAAATTGTTTTTTAAGTTAATGATACATCTTTGCAAATCAATGTGGGACTCCTTTTTGGTAATGTCAATTATCGCCAATGTGTGTCCACTATTCGACATTTGTCAAACCGACCACATAACGTCTCAAAACTTAATTTGATTAAATAGTTTTCACCTTTTTAATAAATTATTGCACTGAACTTAGACATTGTAACAATTAAAAAAAAAAGTTAGCATTCTAGTTTATAGTTAGAAAAGGAATCCCATGTTTCAGGATTTTTTAAAATTTTATTTAAATATTAATTTAAAAACAAACTTCAGGACATTGTCCATTACTTCAAATTTTCACATAAACTCTATAGCTAGAATCTTACGTTGTATGTAGAAAACAAAGTGAACTTAAAGAGTTCAACCCATTGCACTGAAGACTTCTGCTAAATATTCGGTTCCAACAAATCATCTTTATGTCAAGGAGACAGATAAGACTTACAAAACAAACTTTAGTTTTTGACTGTCATAGAATACTTTGACTGTATATTTACACCACATATAACTGTTTATACAGGGTACTCTAAAAACAATGTTGCCACAAATGAAATAAAAAGGAAATGTTTATATATTCGCTATTTATTTATGTGTAAACAAATTTATGAAATATTTTACATATGTATAGATGAACGGTTAAAGTTTTCAATTAATAACAAATCCTTGACTCTAAAAAATAACATCACATAGGTATCACTTGTAAATGGGTTCTTTAAAAATTAAAATGTTTGTAATACATTCAGCTAACTGTAACGCCTCCACAGCATGCATATAATCAAATGGTCCTTGGGCACCCTTTTCCGAAATTTTCTGGTGGATTGCCTGCTTTATTACATCCCTGGAAAGCTCTGTAAGTGTAGGGCACCGACTGTATGTTTTGTAGAAACTGTAATTGTTTTTGTTCACTCTCCGGGAGAAGAAGGTGCTCAACTTTCCCTCAATTTGATAATTGTTCCTTTTGAGATTATTGAACCTGTAGGGCTTCATCAAATATTCTAGCAGAACATATTCATCGCAATATTCCATTACATACAAGTTGTTTAAGAACCATTGATTCACATTAACGATGACTTGGAATAATTCTTCGTGACCAAATTGTAGGTAGCAGCACTGAATTTCAGAATACCAGTACCAAGGGCTGTAGGACATTATCAGGTAAAACAATTTAACTGAATCTTCTATGTCAATCTCTCTTTTCCATAACGTGCTGAAGAGCAAATCCACAAAATTTAAGCAATCCGTTTTCTCTTTTACAATGTTAACAAATTCAGAGTCAAAAATTTTATAGACCACGTCTATCCATTCCTCGTTCGAGTAACGGAGGTGTCCGATGACCTTCCTTATAAACCACACATCGAGTTTTGAGGCGAGCAGTTTCCTATTAACTAACTCCCACATGAAGTCAAACGTTGCTTTGGTGCCGAAAGTAAGAGCGGAATCAAGAACATTCATACTGCCGTCCTCATTACGAATGTAATTCACATCAGCTCCAAACAAAACCAATTGTTCAATGACGTCAGGGCTGCAATATTCGTTCAATGCTACAATAATAGGTGAAACTTCTAAAGTCTGGTTGCTTATGTCAGCCCCGTGGCACAGCAACATAAACATGTTTTCAGAGCTCTTCACGCAGATTGCCTCATGAATAGGTGCAAAGTCGTTAAAGTCAATAGCGTTAGGATCTGCTCCATGTTCGATCAAGTACAAGCCCACAGCAGAAGTCTCTCTCCGAGACGCAATGTGCAAAGGCGTCACATTCTCAAGATTCCCAGCGTTCACCGGACACCCTAAGTCTATCAAATACTTTATGAAGTCATCGGAACAACCGTTTCGCAGCGCCAAATGGAGGCAGCCATTGCCATGAAAATTCTCACATTCCCAGTTCAGAGGGAAATGGGAGTAGGTTCTCAAGATTTCGATTAATTCTCTGTCTGCACACTGTGCGGCATAATGCAAGATGGTATTGCCATTGTTATCGTTGACGTTCGGGTTGACGCGTTGTTTTGTTAGTTTCTCTATTAGTTTTTGTTTATCTAAACTGAGTATGGAATTTATCAAAGGCGAGAATAATACAGGATCGATGTAGTCGAAAGGGTTGTAATTCTGAAACAAAATATATCAATAAGATAGTGAGCAGCACTGCAAGTATATAAAACTTTTGGAGTTCCTAAAGTATTGTTTTTCATTCAAATAATTTCATTTTGCCACAGATCTATGATTCTCGATATTTTAAGAGATGAGAGCCATAATTACTTCAGTAATAATAATAATAATAATAATAATAATACAATTTATTGACATTTAGAAATGTTTACATCTCAAAGTCATGTTTGGAACCGCAAAGCAAAGTACTCATCCATATTATAGAGGGGGTTTCCCCGCAACAGCCTCTTGACCCTGCCGCTGAACTGTGAGTGCGTAAACGATCGCCATTCTTGTGGTGCGAAATTATAAAATTTGATTGCCATATATGTGGCTGCTCTCTGAGTTCTATCCAGGCGATGAAGCGGAATATGGGTGTCCCATTTTAGGTTAGACTGCATCCATATTCCCAGAAATTTCACCGGCGTCTGCAATTGAGGGTTCCTAATGTGGTAAGTATTGTGACGTTCAGGCCTTTTTGTCATTTTTTTTTTATATTATAAAACGAATTACCCACGAAAGGTTTCATTGCATTTAATCTACTCAGCAGCTAGGATTTTCGTGACACATTCTCTCATTTTCATATCGTTGTGGGTGTGTGTGTTTGTGTGTGTGTGTAGGTGTGTGAAAATAATAAGTAGGGGCGGCCGGGCTTTCGAACATTGGAGTTTGTGTGTCGCGCTTTTTATTTTAGAAACAAGGGATCGCGTTTATCCTGAAAACAAAAGAAATATATGAAATCGACAGGATAATGGGATTGAAATTTGAATTGTAGATGTCAATCGAAGTCAATTCTAAGTGTGTTTAGGGAGACTCAGCAGTGTTGTGAAACATTTTCTGTGTAAGTCAAATCCCGTAATTAAAATATGCTTTTGTTGTTATCTGTGGTTGCCTAATGAATATTTCCTTAAGAATTAGTTTATTCAGTGAAGATGTTGATCACATCGACTAGTTTCGAGTGTGATAGGGGGCGTCGGACATTATTTAACATCCACAATTTCGTAGTGTTTTCTTGAATGTGGAATCCACGTGTAATCCAGACTAACACACGTACAGGTACAGACAGGTTTGCGCACTTGCTCATGATCATTCATACGCACATGCTTCATGCATCCGTACACATACTGTATCATATTTAAATATTGCTGTTGCTCACTAAGATCTAAATCGTCCTAGCTTGAGGCTAGTTAAATGAATAAGGTTGTTGAATATTTAAGGTTAATTTGTTGTATTTTGAACGAATCTGTGTACTATTGTAGTTGATTTATTTAGTAAATATACAGACTTAAGGTAAGGCACAGCCAGCCAAAATAATAAACTGTAGAGTAGAGCCAAATTTGATTCCTCTGAATTGTATAAGTTTCGCTGACATTAAGGAGACTCCTTGATATTAACAATTTATTATGTAAACGTGTTGCAGTTAGAGGCAGGCCTACTGTCTTTAATGTAAGGTATTGATATGTATTCCATTGATTTTCGTTAGGTAGACTTGCCAACGATCCCTGTGGGTCAGTAGTGTTGGTTCTGCCTTGTGGCTTGATAAAGGGTTATTATTACTATTTTATTATTCTTATTCTTATTTATTGAAAACCCTAAGTTACGTGCATCAAGTGTGGAAATTGAGTACCTCTGATTATATTTTACCGCAATCAGATGTGGAAGAATAGTACCGCTGATTTGCATCTCTCGCCATAATCAGGTGTGGAAGAATAGTACCTTTGATTATTAGCTCGTGTGGTCAATGGAGTCTATATTGATCGTCCTCCTTGATTTTGGTTTCTTAGTTAAGTGTTGTAACAATTACTTGAGTCTCTTCAATCAATGCGATGGTTATATAAGTCCGAGAGGTTAGCCTAAGCGTTGGAAAGTCTTTTGCAAGGTTTGGCTTTTCCCTAGAGATACGTAAACCGAACGCTTCCTTTCCTTGCCACGGTTTGTGTTGATAGAAGCCCTGTTGGTTGTGTCGGTAAGGTTGGGCACAAAATTCTGTGTTTTATTTATTTTATTTTTAGTTTAATTAAGATAATAAAATAAAAGAGATTTTTGAAGTCTCTGCAGATTTCTTCTTATGTCTACGGTAAGTGCGATTTTACTTCAACTCAGGCGCTACACTAAACACTATCATTCTCATACAATTCGCAATTTTTTTCCTACATTCAAAGTTTACATGTCAAACAACTCTTGGCCATCAGACTCAAGAAACGTTGTTACCTTTATTTTACCAAACATGCTCCGTTCGTGCCTTATCTGGGCTACTACTATATACTAACACAACAAGTAGGTGTCTTAATCATAGACGATCACAGCAAAAACATCACAAGCCACATAATATTCTTTTATTATTTCATTTAATATTTTGTTGATTTTCGGTACTGTCACAATACGTATAATAGAATCTGGAAATTGGCAAGCCAATGAAACATTTTTTAAAGCGGAATTTTAGTCGACGCCAATATTGATCATTAACCACATTTTGTATGCAAATATTTGTTGGTGTTTTAGAGGTCTTACGGTTTGTTTTGAATAAAAGTGTATTGTCAAATAGTATGAAAGTTACTTGGAGGAAGGTTCGAGTTTTAGATGTCCCAGTGAAACGACTTCAAAATCAGATTGAAACGATAAGTCCCTAAACGGAATGATTTGACCTTACTCCATGTGACTTTTACCTATTTCCTCACTTGAAGAGGCACTTGGGAGACTGACGATTTGCTTCAGACGAGGAGGTGAAACACTATACACGACAACGACAATGATAGAATTTTTATCAGAAGGGACAATAGAAACTGATCCTACGAAGAGACAAGTGATTTGGAGGCTATGTCAAAAATAGCGTAATGTAATGTATGTACAGTCGTTTGCTCTTAAAATGCGAATTTCCTACAAAAACAATATTTATCTATAGTTAAAGCACTTGATGAAGGCTTGTGTCTATTTCAATCGGTAGCGAAACCCGCATAAGATGTGTTAATAATCACTAACTTTAATTTTACAAAATTATAAATTAGTTTTCAAAGGGAATTATTTCTTTAAATCATTACTGATGGTATCAAAAATATCATACATGGTGCAAAAATGTATGTTTTAAAACCTTTTTTTTTATAAATGCATACAAAAAATTTTACTTTATATAAATGTTACTTTATATAAATATTACTTTAGGTACATGTTACTTTATGTAAATTACTGAATTTAAATAAGTTCTAAATAAATAGTAAAGATTTATATGAAATTTATGTATATTATGCAAATAATGTGTCATTACCTAAATACATACCTAAACATTTAACAGTAAACAAACAAAAAGATATAATTCCATTTAAATATCATGCAATTTACGTCACCAACAGTTGCAAAACAGTGAACAAGTAGAAATTGTACATTTTCTTTGTAATGTATAAGAAGAAAGACAATGTGTACCTGTACGGTGTGGGTAGGAAAAGATTCCTTGGGACAAACATGGTCGACCAAGAGGGTAGCATTACTTAATCCGAGGGCTGTTGAGGTATTGTGGTATTTACAACGATAAGTTTGCAATTCGAGGGCCTGTGTGAGAAGTCCTCGCAATCTAGAAGGAGGTAACATCACACTAGCAGGCAGGTATGCCTGTAGTTTGTCCATGAGGATAGAACGAGAAAAGCTTCCTTTCCCAGACCTAATTAAAATTTTTTAAAATTGTACAGTTAATAAAGCAAGGAAAATAGTTGATATATCTATGTATATGTTATTATACCAATTATGCTAAATCACTTTAAATTTGGGAATAAAATGATAAACCAAGTGAAAAATCGTGTTATCGGGTAATGTCGTAACGTTTGATCAAGCTGGTCACCTTCAGATTAATAAAATCCATCAAGAGTATCCAAGAATTTTTTTTAACAACACTAATAACCTCTACTTGACCCGGAATTCATAGAATTTTTAAAAAGATTAGCTTACCATTCGGCTCTGGCATGTAGCTCGGGGACACTAGAACACATCATGTAACTGGAGAGAGTGTGCACACGCTTCGTATTGTGCTGCAAGGGAGTGAGCTCGTTGCGAAGGACGTGCAGAGCGTCCAGTACTCTGCCGTCTTCTAGGTATTCTAAGTATTTCTGTTCTAAGAGCAAGAACTTCATTTCCACGAGACTGTCGGAAGCGTCTAGTAGTGGCCTAAGTTCTTGCAGATCATGATCCGCTTTGCTCCAATCTCCGTCCATGACGTGCAATCTGAACTTTGCAGCGGCGGGATGGTCTAGGCGGCATCCTGATTCGGACATGAGAGATTCGCATGTGCGACTAGAAAAAATAAAAGGTTTCGTTAAAAATTAATGTACATTAAAAATTAATGTACATTAAAAATTAATGTACATTAAAAATTGATGTTCATTAAATTAAATTAAAAATTAATGTACATTATCTTGAATAAGAATTGTATTTAGAGGAATTAATATTTCTGCATAAACAATAATAGTGGAACTAGTATGGAATGTAAGTAGGGCATTCACGGTAATAAGAGTGAAGTTCGAGTGCGAGATGGATCTAATGCACAAATGTGTCAACGAACTCGTTCTCAGTAAGTAGGTCATTAGTTCATTGGCTATTGTGTTGCCCACATTTATTTAATGCACTGCTGCTATTATAAGAAGTGTTTGTGCATAAAATTCAGTTCTAGCGATGATAATCCCTGTTTGTGGGTGCAATGTTTATGTTGCATATTAATCACACTTAGTCATTGAAAATTAGTGATGAAAACAAAGGTTTTATAATAGGTGGTTTCTGAATAATGTGAAGGTTCTTCAGGTCACTTTGTAGAATGTTTAATGTTATAATGCAATAACAACCAAAGCTAACGCTCCACTTCCTGTACAATGGTGTGTTGAGATGTGATACTTTATGAATAATTTCAAAACAAACAAACGAGATTAAAAGTAGATTAGGGCAGAGAGAATCGTTAACAGTGAAAGAAGCGTACGTCTTTCATTACATATGAAGGAAAATGAAATAATTTTGATAAAATACATTCAGTTAGGTGCCTATTGTCATCTTAACTCAATCGCGAAGAAAAAGTTGATCTGAAAAACAAAGAAAATTCCCGTGTGTATACAATCCTTACATGACAAGCTATTCTTAATTTTAGAACAAAGGAAAATAACAAATAGCATATGAGAGATGGATTGGAAGCGAGTTTTGTTGGAAATGAGGAAGTGTAAGAAGGCGAATAGCGCAACCTCAGGTTTGTTTGCTAAACATAAAAATGACATCAGTGAAATGTCAATATCAACGTAATCACGTGAAGTAGATGATGATTTTCAGTTTATTAGCGTGAAAACAACGAACCGATGTATACTTTCTTAGTATCCATGGAATAGAACAGGAAACTTACTTAAGTCCTTCGGATTTAAGGTACTGGCCGATGAGGCGAACAATGTCTTGGCTGCTTTGGGTGAGATCGGTGGAAGGTCCCGGAGCTGGTCCGGCCGGTCCAGCGGGTTGGTTACCGGTACCATCACCGTCAGCGTGTCCGTTCTCAGAGGCCCCGTTGCTGGTAGATGTAGACCCATTTTGAACACATCCATTGCTAGAAGCCTGCATGTTTTCTAAGCCTTGTGTACTGTTCCTTCGGGATTTTTTACGCGGCGGGCCCCCACCGTCGTTCCCCGACGAATCACTAGAAGAGGCCAGACTTATTTTTGAAACTTTCTTTATTCAGTTATTTTTAAGATTTAGGGTATATTCCACGCACTGCAAATTGATTGCAAACTCGCGATGGACCTATTTTCGACCGTACCGTGCGTAGTTCTTACGCACTGCACACAAAACCAATCCGTTACGTCACAGTCAGAGTCACTGAGAAATGGACAACTTTCATAATCACAAAAGGTTCTATTTTAGTAGCCTTTGCGATCTTCGTTTTCCCTGCATTTTCGCTGCGCTTTTTCACGAATGGGGCCTAGTGAATGCTCTTCTCGAGGGAACTCTACAGATCTCTCCGATATCGGGGGCTCAAACTCAACATAGAGGCTCGATTCGCGAGGATTACACCAGCTCGAAAACAAAAATCAGCTGAACTTTTTAGATGGAACAGCTGTACGTTTGACCTCGAGAGATTAATAAACCTTTGTTTATATGCACATGCGTACCAGTGCAAAGTGCGACAATCGGACCGAAAGGTAACGTCAACCTTGCGAAATGTCAACTACTACCAACTGAGCCGTGGGGAGAAACCGACTGTTCCCTGGGAAATTGCCTGTAATATCGACTTTCGGGGATTTAGCGACTGTGATTTAGGTTGGTTGCATTGCTACCCTGGAGCTGTAGATGGCGCAACGAGCTTTGTTTACTACGATAAACGGAAGCGGATCTTGCGTCTTCCGCGCGAATAAACGATTGTTTGATTTGCTTTGGATCGGTATGTCGGATCATTTTCTCAGAACACATGTATTTGTTCAATCGCAATATGGTTGTAAATAGAAACTGGAATGTAATGAAAAAATTATATTTATACTTACTGCTATAAATTTTGTTTCTTTAGGTTTTAGATCCAGGTGTGGGCGATAATACAATAATTATTGTACAAAGCATAAAATTCATGACAATAATTAATTAGTCAATTATTTTTCATGTTTAGCTGGTTGCCTATACCTAACCGGCCGTCTATTATCTAATGGTCGTTGTCCCGTGTAAATGCATAAGATAAGAAATATATGTACAGAATTAGGCAACCAGACATTCATAAGGCATGCACGCCTATTCGATTTACATGGATCTCTGGTTGCCTATATACATATCACAGGGAATGACAGCGTATGCCATAAGAATGTTTGATTGTCTGACTCAAAATGTTTCAAAATGTTTTATTTCCATTGTAACTGTAAGTACATTTGTACTGGAGTGAGACAATTAAAGAAACACTTAATTACTATGACTTTATATGATAAAATGATAAATCGGTTCGTAATTTGAGTGTATTTCCCACAAAAAACAAATTTTATTATTTTTATTTGTAAAATAAAAAAAAAATACATTTTACTCATTAAATAAACAAATTATTGAAATACACAAACTAATGCTGCAGGAACTAACTAGTCTGTTTAAATCTAAACCTAAACAATTTGTCGAAAATAAACAACCATCCTAAACAACATATAAAAATTCCAAAACTACCCGACCTCTTGTCTGGGCCCTTCCCTTTTATTTACTGGGCTAAAGAGCCGATTGAAGGAAACGAATTAAATCTGACCTAAACATTTATGCAATCGGGCCCAAGTGTATAATCAATAATATTACATTTTTATAAAATTATTGAATGATCGCTCTGAATCCTAATCTGGATCTGTCTTATCTTGCCTAGGACATCTTATAAATATACGACAAAGTCGATTTATTTATATAATATTAACAAATGCAAAATAAGTATATCATATGATATATATAGATATCTATACATATACGAGAAAGTAAAAAAATATTTGCTTAAAATCCCTTCGTGTTCTTGTACAATGAGTAATTGAAACAGTGGCAGTTCCATATTAACTTAACCTGAGCGCGAATCGCATTGCAATTTATTTAAATAACTAGTTAATGCCCTTGAAAAATCACGGGCACCCATGTACACATATATTTATTACCATGTACACATATACTTATTACCATGTACACGTATACTTATTGCCATGTGCACATATACACCTGACCATGTACACGTGTACATATTACCATGTACACATATACATTTTACCCTACATATATATTTAATCCTATGATTTCGACATATAC
>JAWQRP010005567.1:0-10565 GCA_033557875.1 Quadriops clusia
AATATAGCAAATTATTAAAATTAGTAAATTTCAATTATAGGTATTTGAAAAATTCATGTCGGCTAGCTCTTAAAAAGAAAGATAATATTGGAGAAAAACGCCGAAATTTGTGTAACTCAGAAAAGGTACCAATACGTCACTAAGGATAATTTAAGATTAAATTTTTGTCCCTTTTCTCTGTTCACACCTTGGTTTTGTTTTTTTTTATTTATCGATTTATAATATATCGATTTTAATACAAACCGATTCATGTAGAAGAATAACTCGACATTCGGAATCAATTAAATTAAAAAAAATCAATTTTTTCTTGACCTAGTTTAGTAAATCGGGACACTTGAAAATTTACGGCAATGAAGATTTGGTCTCTTTTCCTATGGACGGTCACATATAAATTTCACATGCTTCATAAAAGTCGCTACAAATCTTGGAAATACAATAATAAAGCATGATTTTCAAGAGAATATTTTATAGACAAACTTCGTTTCCCGTGCGTTACTTTGATGTACCGCGACCGGTGGGATCAGGGCGAACGATGTGCGAGTCGTATGTTCGGTGCGGGATCATCGTCCACATCTATGCGAACGAATGCAACATGCTTAAATTCTGAATGTTCTGTTCAGGTGTGGACGAGAAAACAACCCGCATACGTGTCCGGAGCAGATCCGAACGAACAAGTCGCACAAAAATGCATTCGTGCGGCCGTCCACATATGAATGTTCGCTCTGTCTCGACCCCCCGAATGTTCAAGTGTGGACATAGGGGAAGTCTACGAACGGAACGCACCGAATATTCGATCTGTGCGTAATGCTTCTGGTGTGGACGGCTCCACACGAATTATTTTTGTGTGTTCGCTTCGTTCGGTTGTAATGTATCTGCGGCTTTATATGCGAAAATATGCGGCATTTGAATAGTTAGACGTAAATGTAGGTAATAAAACCTTATTATTGGTTGCAGTAACTTTGACTCGTCGTTGAAATTGTCAAATCTCTCAAAAGCACGAGAAAAACACTCTAACAACTTCAGTACACCTGCGATTATTAACCATGTTGTACATGCCAGACCGTAATGGATAAAATATGTACTTCTGTGTTCATGTGCACTCACGGTTGTTCAGCATTGATAGTTGTAAACGTCCCGAGGTTAATTTACGGAGTATTTTTATATTAGCGCCGTGTTGTGTAATTCCGAATCTTATTATTCATCACCTTGGCAAAAGCTAGGAACGTTTGTACCCGAGTAGGTCGACATTCTAACGCTGTCTTGTACCAACGACCTATCTATGTTTATTCCACGAGTTATTTATACCTTTGTTTGCACACTTTTCCGATTTTGAGCAGCTTTATTCGAAATCAAACCGGTCGTCTAAAAATAAAATGCAAATAATCGTTGTCCGGCTGGCGTTTGGGCATTGTTTACTAAACGTTTGCTGCTGAGATTCGAATTTGAAAACAATTCTAAAATTTGGAGATTATCCGTGCACATTATGCTAAGAATATTAGCGTAATATAATACGTTTTCCCAATATTATACGCTTTCCTAATATAATACTATATCACTGGTGATTACCGCTAACAGTGATTATACACATAAAAGTCGTAAGGTATATTGCCGTGGCTACGCTAGAATTGTACGTAATGCCAATCACTCTTGGCACCATGAAAGCGTCTGGCAGTCCCTTTAGTGATCCAATACTGCAAGATTATTAAGTTTCAGCGGTGCGTTTCAGGTATATCAATAGTTTATTGCGAGTGAATGGGACCATTCCCACATTAGCACGTTTGCACAGGAAACGTAATTCCTGTTCGGCGTGTTTGTATAACTGCGGGATTAATCAGGAAGGCTGGGAATTCTGCACGGAGGTGTCGCCCCGGCGGGGGAAACGTAAACAATTGTTTTCTGTAACAAACCCCAATCACGTTTAGGCTTTCCGAAACATTCGTTAAATGAGGTGGCCGCGCCATGTTTGTTGGATCACGTGCTCGAGTTGATGATATTTGGATAAAATACTGCTTGCCCTGGGATAAAATCTACTTTCTTTTATCCCGACCGGTCCACACAGTCCTCAAATACCTTTCATTTGCCACGTTGAGAAATAATGATTTAAAATTGTATTTGTTGTGTTTGTCACACACTCATATTATGTCTCGTATTCGCGATAAACCGTTTTAAATAACTACATAATTCCATAATTCAGATTCATTATCACAAACAATATTGCAAAATACTCTCCCGCTTTGGGAGACTTTGTAATGCATTTAAGCTTTTGTTTACAATGGTTTACTTTTTGCACAAATAAGTCGAGAGATAAGATTATGTAACGTTACATATTTAGTAAACACCAACCTATTAATAACGTTGTGGCAAACAGTTTAATTATAATTAAAACATGATTACGTCCGATAACGAAATATATATGCTGTTGGAAAACGAACCGTCGAGCTCAATATGCCTATTTTTGAAAACGCAATTACTTTTGTTTTAAATGCAAGCCGCATACCTCATTGCAAATGTCGTTAATCTCCAGCTTGTATATATTAATGAGCAATCTATACAGAGCAGGATAGTCGCAGAACTAGTTCTTAATTATTGTAACGCCATATATTATCTACGGGAGCGGCTAATAAGAATAATAGCTTGCATATGAATCTGCGGATTTACAATTCAAATCTATTCATGCCTTGCCATTTGAACCTTAATTAAGAATCTTTATCACTTTCGTCCAGAATTTTAAGCATTTTTATTTGTGGTGACTGGTACTGCTTTGCAGTGCAATTGAACAGGCTAATTACTGAGGTACAACTTAATTACTTCATATATTATAATACACACGAATGGGTGAATACATTACTCGTGGCAATTATTCCGACACTTCCCGCATTTATCGCACATGACCTGCCGTAAGGACAATAGGCGTGTATTGTTTGGAGTTGTTCGGTCAAGTGACGTAATGTCCAAATACACACAATTAAAAAAGGTAAACAACGAACGGCAAAAATAATTAACTATCTAAATAAATACGTTATTAAGGTTGCGGTTCGAACCGTGGCAAATTGCAAAAAAGCCCGGCTAACAATATAAGTGGCGCCAGTTTAAATACCAGCGCATGTCACTAGACCAATTAACTTTCCTATTAATAAATTTCAATGCTATTACGAAGTCCTGTTTGTTGACAAGCGCAGTGTGCACACAAAGTACGTCCTGCGAACTTTTACATTACTATTTTGTAATCCGCCTTTGATAGAGGCGCAATTGAGCCAATTAATTATGTATGTAAGTAGTTTTACGTAATGCAACACAAAAAAAGTGCTCAGGAATAAATGCTGTTGCCCATTTATTTAAATCTAATACAACGTAGACTACTAAGTGTAGCAATTACGATTCAAGGCGAATCGGAATATTGGCTCATCCCCATCGTAGCAAATAAATCAAGAAATTAAATTAAGCCTTACATAATATCGGCACCGTTTGGTTTATAGCCATATTTTTCCTGAAAATGTGACAAATATAGCCATTACATTGAATTAGAGCTATCTGAGGCGGTTTTTGGAAACTTGCCCGGCAGTCGTGAGTAATCCCGTGGAAAATACATACTGAAGAAAGCCGCCTTATAAGTCGAGGCGATAACTACATGAATAATGCAAAGATCTCTGTTGTGCGCTTCTAAATAAACATCACAGAAACCATTCTCCTCATTTCTGCAGTTCCATAATGATCGCCGCGAATATATTTCGCCGTCTGTTTCGTCCGAAGGGTTGCTTTCGCGATCTCGAGGACAAAAAACAGAAAGACGGCCATCTAGCGACAGTTCTTTGCAAAACACCCGAATTTACTAATCGCCCGACAAACGCGACATTAACAATTTGCAAATATTTACCTGGGACATTTCTGGCAAATAAAAAACAGATTTTACTTTTATGAGGCCCGAGTGAGTGTTTGCTCGTTTTGTTCCCCTGATAAGATTTTATGGTGACGAAATTGTTATTTCATATGTATTTATTTGTCGTTAATTTCATAACAAGAGAGCGTAAAATAGTCGATATTTGCATACTTATCATAGATGTTCGATTTTTGTGAATATTTATGAAATTAAATATTCATCCGAATAATAGCAAAATATTTATGTAGAGATAAGTGCCATGTTGGAGTGGAGAAAAAGGAGACCGGTTATTGTTTGAGGGGCCCGATGTTGTTTGGAAAACATGTGAGGTCACTATAGAAAGGAATTAAAAATACACATAAATATTACTGTGCGTGGGCAGCGCTCCGCTCTGCAACGACCACGCTGAAACCAAAATATTATTGTCTGCATTAAATGGACGTAGGCGATGTTGGACGTGCTATTGGATAACTACGGCGACCACCAGACCATAGTACTAGTATTACCGATATTGCTTTCTAAGAATCCACATGTGCACTTAAGGTAACTGGAATAAGGTGCGCAACATAATGTAGATGGGAAGGATCAAGTTTTACGGGAAAAATCCTTCAGAAGTACTTGCGATAGCAAAATAGCAACAAACATTGTTTGAACACGCACGCACATAAGTGTACTTGACTTTAATATTTATGAGAAGCACATAGGCATATAGAGAAAAGTGTTAAAAAAGAACACTAAGTTTTACAATATGAATGTGAGTAAGCTTAGCATGTTTTATGTTTAAAAAAATTTGAAATGAAGGTTATTATAACTTCGCTGATCATAGAAAAGTATATATTTTATTATTTAAATGTGTTCTTGGGTATGGGATTTAATGAAAGTACTTCCTTTGACGTTTCGGCACATTTATTTCGGCCTTTTTCACTTTTTAAAGCTTTCACATTAGGTGAAGAGTCGATAGTTAAAAAAAACTATCGACTCTTCACCTAATGTGAAAGCTTTAAAAAGTGAAAAAGGCCGAAATAAATGTGCCGAAACGTCAAAGGACTTACTTTCATGAAGTCCCATACCCAAGAACACATTTAAATAATTAACCACGAAGGGATTAAAATCATATTGAAATTATAGATATTTTATGGCTATGTAATCTGTTGCTACTTTTAAACATTTTTATAAAGTATATCTGCTACATTAAAGTAGTGCATATTAAAAAAAATTAACTACATCCAGCAATACAAGAAGTTCCTGTGTTAATACCAATTGAATTTCAAAAAGGGCTCAAATTTTTCAAAATCATATCTTTCTCTATTTCTGCATATTCAGCTAGAGACCAAAGCTTTATGAATGGAAATAATAAATTTGAAAAATCCGAGATGAGCCCTTTTCGAAATTCGCGATTCAATTACTTTTCACATCATAGCAGTCTCGTTGAGGTGTCTATATTAAACGGACACAGGCATTTCGACAACGAAAAATTTTACGATGAAAAATATGGAAGGAAAATTTACTACATACAGACAAACGTACCTACTTCCAGCTCTTCAACAATAGAATTTTTCACATACTTACAATATTGTTAATCAATTGATTAAATGTTGTTTAAAATGATATATTTTAATTCACGATACTTGAAAAACTTTTTGTTAAAAACATACAATCGCAGGGCGCATTTCAGAAGAAATGTACCTGAAAAAAACCAATCAATTGGCATTGACCTTCCACTTGCCCTGAATGCTTGAGAGCAGACCGTAGCGGTGACATTTTTAAGTTCAGCGAGTGGCATTTTCACGTTATTTAACCTTTTTGGATTTCCGAAGACTGAGGGAGGCAATTAACTCTGCTAAATCCTATCAGCAATTTGCGAACAGAACAAGCACTAACCGAATCCGCTGATTAGGATCGTAAATTCTGTCGGGTAACGACACAATAACGCATCGCTAACGACACTCGGCCGTTAACAAAGTGTGGAAGCCTTAACTGACTGCCTGCTAACGCCAACGTGAGCAGCAACTAAGGGACTAATTTCTAATTAGGTCTCTAACGTAATAAACTGCCTCTGTCAAGAGTCGCTGCAGCAAACAGTCCCATTTGATGTAATTACTTTGTTATTACCTAACAATTAATTGTAGGAGGACCGGGGAAATCATTTTACAATATTAATGTAGGTATATTCGTGTACAATCATGGGATATAAGTACATACAGGGTGTTTGGACGAAAATGTAACGCAAAAAAACGCGGCGTATGATCTACAAAGAGGTGGCAAAAGCGCGCCAAAGAAGCGGTAGTTTTTATGTTGCGGATTTATCTGAACACTCTGTACTATGTGATTTTAAAAGAGTGAATTATAAAAAAAACGCGTTCTCTTTTGATGATTTAAGAGGAGGTGAATTGCCAATAAAGTGCCGACATTTTTCATAAGGGTGTATTCACACACATAGACAAGCAACCGACCGGCAGAGCAAATTAGTATACAAGGCACAGGCTCTGCTCGGTCGGTACCCTGCACGGTCGCTGACGACATGTGTGAATGTAAGCATTGAAACCCGTAGAGAGGTCTTGTCCTGACCGTGGTCTGTCGATCGGCTGCACGTGTATGGGAATAGACCCTAAATTAAACATTAAAAATTACCGATGGATACACATCGGGTGATTTTTAATGTTTGTATTATAAAAAATGCCTGTTCTTTGTTGGCAATTCACCGCCTCTTAGATCAACAAAAGAGACCGCGTTTTTTCATAATTCACTCTTTTAAAATCAAATCGTAGGTACTTACATACAGGGTGTTTTGTTGAACGTGTAACGCAAAAAACGCGGCGTTGTTCGATCTTTAGAGGTGGCAAAAGCGCGTCAATTTTATGTTACACATTCATCTGAACACCCTTTACTTCTAAAGTAAGTAAAATGTATACATTTGATCTTTAAAGAAAAAGATGTTCCCACGTTAGAAAATTCAAGGAAGGATTTGAATAGATAGGTATAATCAAAATTTTTTTGAAGATTATTTTAGAGATGAAACGCCTTCCGGTGCTCCAAGTTTTTAGTGTCGTTCTATTAAAATATGCAGCAAAAAAAGTAAAGCGTAATTTAGAAGTCGACTTGTGGAGAATAAAATCAGGTTACGTTTTAATACTGTTGCTCTTTTGACCTTGACTATAAAATAAACATTATTTGCCGGCCGGCCGGCACAGTATCAAAACAAACAACGTAACACTATGTAATGGTTCTAAAAATAGCACAACTACAAATTTTTATGCTTATTTCATACATTCAGAGCGAACTGCACATAGCGAATGTAAGGAAATGTTATTTTTCGCTAACAAAAATATCCGTGATGGTTTTAACGTTTTGGTTTTGAAACGTTCCCTTTGACACATGGTAGGTCAAGGTAAAAGCTTGCGATAAGTCGCTCCATCGATTTTCAAAGGAACGTGCATTAAAAGTACGAGCACAGCAACTTTCTCCCTAACCAATCCGGTATTTATTCCCCTATACGTTTTTAAGATTTAAAATCGCCCCGTTTTAACGCTCCCTTATGTCTTATTGAATTTAATGGAATTTCCGGTGGAACACACCTTCTCAAGGGTTGAAGCACCGGTACGTACATATTTTATCAGGGTGAGTCATGCCTAGACGAATCCGTGCATTAGTCGGTAAACAATCCGTAGTACTTAGGTAATTAGCGGGAAAGGAAAATATTTTTGTTGTTTTTTTGTGCTCCGTGAAGTTCGTGGGAATTTTGTTGAATTCCCGGGAATCCTTGTTGTTCTGGGAAATACGATCGTATTCTTTGAAACGTTATTGTTGGCCTCAGGACGAGTTTCGACATGTAAAAATGTGACGAATGCGGAATAAGTACTATGTAGTCGTTAATCAAATAAATAAAGATGGATTAGAATTTCTCGGAAGCATATTTATCGGTGGAGTCAATACACACACACGGGAAAGGTACATTATTTGCTTGTGATGAACAATTTAATTCCCAGAAACTTCAGGTCGTTTCTTTATAAAAAAAAAAACAGTTGTCAATAACGATAAGGATACAAGTAAGTGTATCGACCAAAATATTGACAGTAGTAGTAGTCATAATAATAATAACGATGAAAATAATAGTACGAGGTTACACGCATCTTTCCCTTAATACACGCAAAAAGCGCGTACTTCGAAAACAAGAGGGGAAGTTCCATTCTTAAAGCGTTCGGTGTTGTGTGCATCAGGGAAATCGATGGTGTAACCTTGAAGCGTGAAGGGCTCGTCGAGAGCGTGAACGTGCGTAAAGGGAGCAGGACTCACCGGACTCTGTCTGCGAATTCGAACTTGGACTTCTTCTTGGAGTGGGCATGGATGGGCGAGACGCTGGGCTCGCTGGCGGTCGCAGGAGGCGAGGAGGAGCCGTTGCTAGAAGAGAGGCTTCCGGCGCGTCCGCGGGCTTCCGGCGGAGCAACGTGGTGCGCGGAGATGGCCAAAGTGGGCTTGGAGTTGCGACTTCGGCGCTTCTTTTTCTTGCCGGACTCGATCTCCTCGACGCGGCCGAAGATGTTGCTGGTGGGCGGCGGAGGCATCCAGTCGAGGTCCTTCTTGAGATGGCCGCGGCCGCACTTGCAGCCGCAGGCCTTGTACGCCAAGTCGTAACCCTTCTTGGTCCAGAGGTTCTGGTGGCGCTGCCTCTCGGACCAGGACCTCGCTCTGCCGCACGTCTTCAGATAGGCCAGGACGGTTTGTTCCCACTGGTCGAAGCACTCCCGATGCATATAACGACCTGCGGTGCAGGCTTCGTTATTGCAAGTAACGCGCACTGTGTCCCGGAGATCGTCCAGAGAGATGAGCATGGGGTCGTTGTTGTTGGGGCTGAGCTGCTGCTGGGCCCTCAAGCAGTCCCCTGTGGGAACGCAACACCGCGTTACTCCGGTCTGAATCCCGGATTCCTCCGGGTCAACACCTAAGAGTCCTTGCACGTGGCCGTGATGCCGGCGCGGTGCCATGGCAGCGGCGGAGGTCGCTCTTTGGTGGAGAATGGTGGTGCACTTGATCGGGCACGATACGAAAGAAGAACGGTGCAAAACACGCACACACGCACGCAGAGTGTAAGCGGCAAGGCAAAGGCGAGTCGTGGAGAAACGTGCGTGTGAATGGAGAGACTGAGAGACAAGCTCTCTGACCTTGATACGTCTTACAAGCGGCTCTCTCGAAAGCCTACTGCAGGCGATGCACGCACAGCGCCGGGGAAAGTGCTCTGGAGGGGAGTCGCGAAAGCGAAAGGTAGGGGCCAGAGTGGGGAGGGAGGGAGCTTTTCGCTTTTCACTTTCGGTTTCTGCGCGCGACGCGAGCGTCGCGTCGGTTTCACTATCTACAGCCCTGACCGCCGCGCGGCGGTCGACGCGCGTCGGGACGACCACCTCGCGTTGCACAATAACAAATAGATGCATTTGATTAATGGACGCCGCGACGCTGACGACGCTACCGCCGACGACAGCGACGCCGCCGACGAGGACGCCGCCAACGACGAGGACGCCACTAACGACGACACCGACGAATCCGACAAAGTGTCGCAGATAATATTCAAACGTTCTTACGATGCTTCGCGATGCGTCACGATAAACCTCTGAGCTAGACATCTTCACTAAAATCAATATTCAAGTTCAAATTGCTAAACTTTCCATTATGTATTTATTATATTTAGTGGTGTAATGAGTTGAAAGGGCAAATTTTCTCGTACTCGCAAACTCTGTTTTAATTTTACTAATATTTTATTGTAATGCAAGCATCTAATATATAAACTCCCTATTCTGTCCGCCTGTGGATCTGGCTGCCCGTCCGTCCGTAACGTAAACTATACTAATAAAAATGAATGTATTGATTTAATAAATATCAGTTTGTTACCAATTCGTACATACAAGACCAATAATAAATTGCATGATCATAGAATAATGTTATAATCCTATACTATTTATAAACGAAGCTGTTAAAGCACGTTCGCAACTTTAAACGACAAAAAATGTTTCAACAACATATACATAGTTTGTTCAGTCAAGCAATTATTTTTCTCAGTGTAGCGAAAAAAATGTCGGCACTGTTTAAGAGCTTTGAATAGTTGATAGTTAGGTTAATTAAATTAATTAAATGCCATTTGCGACAGCGTGAAAACTCAAAATGTTAAACAGTATTTGGTGTTGCTTAGGGTTATCTGATTTTAAAAACATCTTCACGTCTGTAACTTAAAACGGGGCGTCCACCAAAGTACGCCATTAATGAAGAGTAGAAGTCGGCAGTAGTACACTCTAAAAACGGTATTGCAATTTTACATTATAGGACATGTTCAATTACTTATCCACACGAGTAATTTTTAAATTACAGTTGCATACATGCAAATTTACATGAAAAATGTAATTTTACGCAAATCTACTTAAGAGGCAGCTAGTCATACCCTAAATCGTATTTTAGATATTTTTTCGCATAGGAATAACATATCGCCATGAAACAAACAGCATAATATTCCATTTTTTATTCTCCTAGCCTGTTAGCATTTTGTTTTTCGAAATTCCCTGTAGATTAGCCAAAAACAAATATTTTAGACTAAATTTTTGGAAATTAAAAAAAAAATGCTAACGGCTATTCTACATGTAAATAGGAACAAAAGTTGTGGTATAGCAAAATGCGAAAAAATCACAAATAGAGCTTTAATATCTAA
>JAWQRP010005568.1:0-10565 GCA_033557875.1 Quadriops clusia
CAACTGGAGTGAGATAATTAAAGAAACTTCTTATTACAAACTCATTTTTAATTAAACTCATTTATAATTAAATTCATTTTAAATTAAACTTATTTTTAATTAAAATTATTTTAAATTAAAAAGATTTTAAACATTTATTATTATCATTGAAAATTTATTATTATACCAAAAAGACACTATAAATTACTGAAAAATTCGAAAAACCATGAAATAAAAATAATAAGATGTATATTTTGTACAATTAATTATTAGGGCATCTGTCTTGCTTGCTTCGCTCGCAAGCACTCGCGCCTTCGGCGCTCGCTTTTAATACAGTCAACTGAAGTGAGATAATTAAAGAAACTTCTTATTACAAACTTATTTTTAATTAAACTCATTTATAATTAAATTCATTTTTAACGAAACTTATTTTTAATTAAAATTATTTTAAATTAAAAAGATTTCAAACTTATTATTATCATTGAAAATTTATTATTATTCCAAAAAGACACTATAAATTACTGAAAAATTCGAAAAACTATGAAATAAAAATAATAAAGTGTATATTTTGTACAATTAATTATTAGGGCATCTGTCTTGCTCGCTTCGCTCGCAAGCGCTCGCGCCTTCGGCGCTCGCTTTTAATACAGTCAACTGGAGTGAGATAATTAAAGAAACTTCTTATTACAAACTCATTTTTAATTAAACTCATTTATAATTAAATTCATTTTAAATTAAACTTATTTTTAATTAAAATTATTTTAAATTAAAAAGATTTCAAACTTATTATTATCATTGAAAATTTATTATTATTCCAAAAAAGACACTAATAAATTACTGAAAGATTCGAAAAACTATGAAATAAAAATAATAAAATGTATATTTTGTACAATTAATTATTAGGGCATCTGTCTTGCTCGCGCCTTCGGCGCTCGCTTTTAATACAGTCAACTGGAGTGAGATAATTAAATAAACTTCTTATTACAAACTCATTTTTAATTAAACTCATTTATAATGAAACTCATTTTTAATTAAACTTATTTTTAATTAAAATGATTTAAAATTAAAAAGATTTCAAACTTATTATTATCATTGAAAATTTATTATTATTAAAAAAAAAAGACACTAATAAATTACTGAAAAATTCGAAAAACTATGAAATAAACATAATAAGAAGTATATTTTGTATAATTAATTATTGAGACTGTACTCTTTTATTTTTTTAAAATATTTTTAGTCTATTATCTTCAATATTTCCAATTATTTTTGATGATGGCATAGCGTACACATAGAAACTGGATAAAACTAGTCCAAAATAATGGCATATGGTTGGGCTTCTTTATACTTCTATGTACCTACACATATATTCAATGTTGTTATGTATCTATATTTCATATTCTATATGTTTCCTATTTTTTACATAGTATGCTTTCTTATTTTCTTTTGTTATGTACGAATGTATGTGGAAGATGTAGACCAACATGGAATTTTTAAAAACATTCCCACGTCATCCGGCTAACTACTAAGTAAGTAATAATAAATAGCGTCGGATATCGCAATCAAGGTTTCCGTTACTTTACAGGTTTGCGGTTAGCGGTTAGCGGCCACCGCACTTTTGATGAATCACACACTTCGCCTCAGAAATAATCAAGTAAATAGAGAAATCCCGAAATAATTGCTCCGAATTTTGTTTTGCGCAGTGCGGCACCTACTTATTTTTTTTCCGTGCTTGGACATAGAATTTTAAAATGATAATATGGAACAATTAAGGCGGGACTATGCATTCCTGTGGCTAAAGTAACTAGCAAAGAATTCTAAAGAACTGTTTTTGATATTTCGAACTTACGTAATTTATGGATGGCCCCTATGATTACTATTTGATATGTATGTACTATTGTACATATTTTTATTTAGAAAATTGTGCAAGCAAAGTAACAAATTATCGCAACTTCACTGCACAGATTTATGCAAATTAAATTGAACGTTTAGTTTATTGCCCATTGTTCCCCAGATAAAATCGCCGTTCTCCATAATCTTAATTAAACGGCTGACATCATCAGAGCACGAAATCACGCATGATTAATTCTCAATCAACTATACACTGATTTGCTGTTAAATGCTGATTTTCTGTTAAATACTCATTTTCTGTTAAATACTCATTTTCTGTTAAATACTCATTTTCTGTTAAATGTTAAAACCCAAATGAAAGCTTTGTTAATCATCTTTAGTTGGTTAATATCATTTTCCCTAATTTTGTTAATATCCAAAAACATCCTGATACCAGCGCTATTACGTAAATACATATCATAATACGCATTCATATAATGTTATCTAAATACATTTGATAACCGAAGAGGTACAACAGTTGTTCACGTGGAGGAGATAAACTACGAGATGGCCTTCCTCACCAATTGCTGCTGCACAAAACCTGGGCTTAATTTCTGCTCATTGACCGTGATGACCGCCCCGCTGCCTTTTCTATGTCAATTACATGGCTTTGTGTTTGATCTATGGGGCTGTCCAAAAATTACGAATAAGTATATCTTTCCTTACGTAAGATTGTTGCACAAGAAAGCGGAATTTATATCGGGAAACGGAGACACAAAATATTGTAAAAATAACGTAATTTATGGATCGCCCCAATGTAATTAATTAATTAAAAAAAAAATTTGCAATCGTCTTTAGCAGATAGGACCCGTATGCTTTTACTTGAATGAATAAACATAAAATTCTTACTAATAAAATGTTCTAAATAATGGAACAGAAAGATAATGAAACATACAAATAGTCAAATAAACAATGAAATAAATACATAACAAATTAAATAAATGACAAAATAAGTCAATAACAAAATAGATAAATAAAAAATAAGTGAGTAAATAAATTGTATTGCAGGAGTCATCAACATTGTCGATGGTCGCATTGAGGTTGATATAGAGGACTTGCAGGGAAAAGCGGCTTCTTTCGCAGCTCAATTTGCAGGCTTGATCACCATTCTTGTGGTGTTCGCCCTCATGCTCATTTTCTTCCCTCTTTGTGGATTGTGCTTTTGCTGCTGTCGATGCTGCGGTAACTGTGGGGCGAGGTCCAGACCTTTCGACAAGAAGAACGATCTTTGCCGGAAGGTCATCTTAGCAACTTTGCTCATCGTTGCTGGGACAGCTCTCCTGTAAGAAAAAATTACACATTAAATAGTTATTCAAATATTAAATATTCTAATATTAAATATTTATTTTAATGTATTAAGTACTACATCTATAGAGATAAACAATATAAAATGTTTTCATTATTTTTGCTTCAGATTTGGAGTAGTTTGTGCCTTCGTCAGCAACCAACAAATCCAAGAGGGCACTGAGGAATTGCCGAACAATTTAAGGGTGTCGATCGCCGATTCTAACACATTTTTGGACACGACAAACCAACAACTACAGATCTTATTGTTGCAAAATTACGATCAGTTCCACAACAGACTATTCGAGGTCTTAGGGAGTAAGTCGAATTTTTAATATTCATTTTCTTTTTAAGTAAATATTAAGTAATTCAATTAATTATTAAAAAAAATAAATTACTAATAATATAAATTACTAACAAAATCAATTACTAATAAAATAAATTAGAAATAAAATAACATAGTTCACTTAAAATAAATCTCAAACATTTTTTCAGACACTAGTGCCATAGTTTTCGAAGGGCTTGAAGAATTCAGCAATGCGACAACAATGGAGAAAATCACGGGAGTGGCCGAAAATTTGACTGAAGTCAGCAAACATTTCCGAAGACTGACTAATCTCACAAGAGAACTGCGTGTTGATGCTTCTCAATTGAATGATGGTAATTATAATTATTAATTATTGTATACAATAATTGTATAGAACTATTCAAAAGAAACATTAACAAAAAAAACACATTTCAGCACTTCGAAAAGTGAAATTCGATCTTATCAAAACCCTAAACAAGTGCTCAGAAACAAAGTGTACAGAATTACTTAGAGATCATATTGCAAAACTGGACACTGATATTGACTTCAATGCCGTAAGTACAATGCAACTCAATTTATTTTTATAATAATTATTGTAATAATCAATGTAACTCCTGAAAATGGTTGTAACACATTTGTATTCATTTGTCATGCTGAACAGTATCTGGATAGGTATTTTCCTAGGGTAAGGCCTAAAGAAACATATTATTTAAAATATTCACATTAAAAATTAATTAAAAATCAGTTAAAAGTACTAAGTATCTACATAAAATATTAACTATCTATTTTTAATTAATATTAAATATCTATTTTAAAATAATATTGAATACTAATTTTAAAATAACATTTAATGTCTGTTTTAAACTAATATTAAGTACTTATTTTAAAATAATATGAAGTACTTATTTTAAAATAATATGAAGTACTTATTTTAAAATAATATTAACTACTTATTTTAAAATAATATTACCTACTTATTTTAAACTAATATTAACTACTTATTTTAAAATAATATTAAATACTAATTTTAAATAATAAAATATTTCTTTTGAAATAATATGAATTTGATCAGATTCCGGACATAACATCGAAGACAGCGAATCTGGAAAAAGTCCTGAATGACTTCAAACTCGTGGAATACATCAAAGACGGCGAGGAACAACTCCAAAACATCAAAGACAAGATAAACACCACGGTTTCCTCTCAGCTAGAAGAGGTGAAAGACTCGATTGGTAAGGCAGGCACTGAGATACAAGCGAGCGTCACGAACATCACGGCCGTCATCGACGACGCCAAATCGTCAATTGTCGGCTCGTCGAACAGGGAAATCGACAATGCGGAATACTACATCCGGGAGTATTCGCCATATCGTTACTACGTCGGCATCGGCATGAGTTGTGTGTTGCTCCTGGTGGCGATCTGTGTGGCTTTGGGGCTCATTTGCGGGATTTGCGGGAAACGGCCGGATTCGTACAGCGAAGATTGCTGTAACAAGGGAGCTGGGAGTCGATTTTTGATGTGTGGCGTTGGGATAATGTTCTTGTCCTCGATCGTGTTGATCGTTTTGACCCTCGTCTACTTTGTCCTCGGGGTCGTGACGCAACGAGTCCTCTGCGATTCCCTACGAGATCCCAAGCACAGCCAGCTCGTCGACTTAGTTGATAAGCTAGTCAATTTCACAGACGTCATCGGCGTCGACGTCAACGTGTCGACGGTAATTGAAGACTGCCACGAGGGGAAGAGCATCTACCAGGTCTTGAAGCTCGAGCACAAGTTCAACGTCACGAAGATCGAGAACTTCATGACGGAGTACCAAATCGACGATAAGCTCAGGGATCTCAAGGACAAGTTGAGCGATAACCAAGACTTGAAGAACATTGAGCTTTTGTCGACAAATGCCATACAAGCGATCGACAAGTTGAAGGAAGCAAAACTGTCTGAGATAAACTTCGGCAAGTTTATCGACGAGGTTTCTGGTGACCTGACCACTGGCGATTTGACGGATATTAAAGACAAAGTCGACGAGATCATCAAATTAGCGGATACTAACCCTGCCCTTGAACCTATCGTGCCAAATTTGAAGACAAGCAGTTTACTCATCCAGACTTACCAAGAGAAAATCGTCGTACCGATGAAGGAGAAAACAATTGAAGTTTCTGTAAGTGTGCCATTGAGTTTTTTTGGTTTTTGAAACGGTTTTTTTCATTACATTTATTCAAATAAAGAAAATTAATTTTTTCACTATTTAATTTATTATTTTTTTATTTATTTATTAGTATATTTTTTTATTATATTTTTTTATTTGTTATATTTTTTTTATTATTAGATTTATTTATTTGTTATATTTTTTTATTTGTTATATTTTTTTATTTGTTAAATTTTTTTATTAGATTTTTTTTATTAGATTTTTTATTTGTTATATTTTTTTTATTAATTATTAGTATATATATTTAGTTATTACATACATTCATTTATTATTAAATTTATTTATTTATTATAAATAAATAGTAACTAACAAAAATAATAATCAATGAACAAAGAATAAATTATTACATTTATTTATTACGATTAGAAAACAGCTGCCGACCTGCAGAAATCGTTGTCCTTCGGAAACATGACCTTTGAAGACGGCCTCGAACACTTGAAGGTGTCCGTAAAGCAAGCGGAGAATGCTTTGAAGGAAAACGGCACGAAAATGCTGCAAGCTGTCGCCGAAAAACATATAGATGCATTGGAAAGCGTCGTAACAGTATTCCTAGATCGCATCACCACGAACATCAGGTACAATGTCGGCAAATGCGAGCCTTTGAGCAACATGTTCAAAGGTGCGCTCACGTCGACTTGCGACAAAATCGTGCAACCTGTGGTAAGTTTCTTGTTGACATTGTCGATAATGACTAATAAGGTTTGCGACAAATACAGTTTATGACAAATATAGTTTGCCACAAATATAGTTTGCGACAAATACAGTTTATGACAAATATAGTTTGCCACAAATATAGTTTGTGACAAATATAGTTTGCGACAAATATAGTTTGTGACAAATAAAAATTATACGTTTAATAATTTTTTTCACTTAAAAAAAAATTTTATTTCAGAATGGATTCTGGTTCGGAGTCTTCTGGTCATTAATTCTCTTTATACCAATCATAATCCTATCTGTTAAGTTGGCGACATTGTACCAAAAGTACGACCAATATCCCGGGTCTGTCGTTGAAGCGTAAGTAGATTTAAAACAGTTCTTCTTGGATTTTATTTTATTTTCTATTAAATGCCTGATTCTGCAAACATTCAATTATATTAACTACATCGAGCTAAATTACTAAAATACGTATATAATCTATGAATATTCATTTTTAATTCATTTTATAAAAAGTAACTTGTTTGCATGCGCGCTTTAAACTTTTTTTGTTTTCCTTGTTTAGTTTATCTTTTAATTTTGTTTAGTTTATCTTTAGATTTTGTTTAGTTTATCTTTTAATTTTGTTCAGTTTATCTTTTGATTTTGTTTAGTTTACCTTTTGATATTAATTAGTCTATCTTTTGATTGCTTTATGTTTATTTTTCAATTTTGTTTAGTTCTCTCCTTATATTTGTTAAATACCTATCTACAATTTTCATTGTATTATCTTTTTTGTTCTTTTCTTTATGTACATACGACAGTTTACTTATTTCCGCAAAATTACTTTTGTTCCTGTTGCGTTATTTTACTTATCGTCATTTTATGTTATCTTCCAGCGAATATTTGTATGATGCATACGCTGACCGGGAAAATATTCCGTTGTCGGGGTAAGTGTGCTTTTGCATTGTGAATCGAGTAACGCACTGCTTTGCCCTATTTTCACTTAACCTGGACTGATTAATTCGGGTGTAATTAAATTTTTTTCGTTCCGCAGAATGCCCGGGAAACATTCCAAGAAACGGAAGAACAAGAAGAGCAAACGGTACGAACGGGGAGCTTATGTGCCAGAAGGCGGCGATCAGGGCCGGGACTATGCTGGAGGATCGCACCATCAAGACGCCAGATATGCAGATATGGCCCCAAAGTAAGTACTGTTTGATATATTTTTCACATTTACACGATTTAACAAACTTTGTAGTTCAAGGCATGAGTTTGTTTGTTTGCCGACTAAACGGGGTCAACTCACTTGCATTCATTCCCTAGTCAAATTCATTCCCTAGTCGAATTCATTCCCTAGTCGAATTCATTCACATGTCGAATTCATTCACATGTCGAATTCATTCATAAGAAATTCATTCTGAATTAATTCATTCTGAATTAATTCATTCTCAATTCACGAATTCTCGATTCATTTCTTGCCAATTCATACATTCTTAATTCATTCATTCAAAATCCATTCATAACTCTCATTTCTCGCAATATTCCATAAAACGAAACATAAGGGTCTAGTTTATTCCTTAATGCTAATCGTTAATTAATTCTGCTTAGCCGAATGGACCCTTATGTTCAGTTTCTATTTCAAAGCATTTTTAATACACGAAGCTTACGCCCATTTTATTTTTTACTTTCAGTCTTAACCCAAGTCGTGATTTCGGGTCGACATTTATGTAATTAGTCTAATAGCTTTTAACTGTTTGCGAAACGCTTACAAATGACTGCGATTGTGACTGCGACTGGATGACAATGTATAATTATCTGTAAATGTGTATATTATTGTACTTAAGGCGATATTTTCGTGACTATTTAATATTATTAATTAATTATTATTAATCAACTACGTACTAAACATAAATTAAACTATTTTTGATAACATTGCGTATGATTGAATCTCTACAGTACTGGCTCTAATTTGTTTATTACTGTTTACTAATTTTTGATTATGTACAAATTAGTTACTATTATTTTTTCTGATTAATTTTTAAATTTATCGATTAAGTTTGTAGTTATTTGTTTATTAAATTTTCGTTGTTTAGCAAATATTGATTATTTATGACATTGTGATTTGCGTTGTATTTTTAATAGTCTTCTTTTGCATTTTCTTTTGTCTATCGAATAATTACTCTTTATTAATTTCTCTTGCTCACTCGATTTATTTCTTTTGATTTATTTGTCTCGATTAATTTCTCTTCATTTATTTCTCTTGATTTATTTCTTTTTATTTATTTCTTTCGATTTATTTCTCTCGATTTATTTCTCTCACTTTATTTCTCTTGATTTATTTCTCTCGATTTATTTCTCTCGATTTATTTCTCTCACTTTATTTCTCTCACTTTATTTCTCTCACTTTATTTCTCTTGATTTATTTCTCTTGATTTATTTCTCTCGATTTATTTCTCTTGATTTATTTTTCTTGATTTATTTCTCTTGATTTATTTTTCTTGATTTATTTCTCTTAATTTATTTTTCTCGATTTCTCTCGATTTATTATTCTTGATTTATTTCTCTAAATTTAGTTCTCTCGATTACTTTCTCTAAATAACAGCGATTCAAAGTGTGACCTTAATTTTTAGGATTTTTCCGAATTATCGTTTTGTACAACTTGTCCGTTTCCGTCTGTTTCAGAGGTTACACTGCGGTTCAATATCATTTTCCGGCCATGGACGGGTAGGTTCTTGCTGAAACAAATGATTGTAGTAGCCTTTCGTTGTTTCTACATTATTTAGAAAAATTAAGCGGGCCGCATGTTTTTCTCTAATTTTCTCGCTGTTATTTTTTCCTCGTGGGTGATCACTACGAATGTTCACGAAATAACGCTTTTGAACGATTTGATTTTAATTTCATCGATTTCGTTTTGTTACATCGATTTAATTTTATTTCATCGTTTTATTTTATTTCATCGATTTCAGTTTATTTCATCGATTTAATTTTATTTCATCGATTTCATTTTATTTCATCGATTTCATTTTATTTCATCGATTTCATTTTATTTCATCGATTTCATTTTATTTTATATCGAAATTATTACAAAAATTGTCGGGTGAAATTGGATCTTCAGTTATCTGTGTTTTTTTGGTTTTTATTGACTTTTTTTTATAGACTTTCTTTTTTTAATTTTTGGTGTTTATTCACTTTCATTTTTTAATTTTTGGTTTTTATTTACTTTCGTTTCTTATATATTTTTGTTTCTTATACATTTTTGTTTCTTATACATTTTTGTTTCTTATACATTTTTGTTTCGTATACATTTTTGTTTCTTATACATTTTTGTTTCTTATACATTTTTGTTTCGTATACATTTTTGTTTCTTATTCACTTTTGTTTCCCATTCACTTTTGTTTTTCATTCCCTTTTGTTTTTATTCACTACTGTTTTTTACTCACTTTCGTGTCTTAATAACTACCCTTTTTTCTTCAATAATTTTTGTACCTGTTCGAATTTACAATTTCAATTTAAAATTTACGTGTAAGTAAGACTTTGCTCTCAAGTCAATTGTATTTTTTATTTTGTGCCAAGGTGAATTTTGGTGTTCTTGGAGTTCGTTGAGTGTAAGCTCCAACAAATAATTATTAGTGAAATTATAATTTATCGCTTCCTTATGTATTCGTTTGGGATGTAAATGTGTGTATGCATTATCATTTTAGATTTGTGGGCATACTTATTGTGTGAGTTTCTGCGGAATTAATAATTAACTAATGAGCTGCTTTTAACTGTAGATACATAACTTATGACTAATGTACATGTTGCACTTCTATTTTTATTTATTAACAAAGTAGTAAACATATTTTATCAATGTGTCTGTCATCTTCATTCTTAAAATGATACTTTATTTATTTTTTCATGCATTCTTCAAGTTTGTAATTCAATCTTACATTTTTTAAATTCATTGTTCGATTCTTTTTCTAAATTCATTCTTAATTTAAAAAAAAATTCTTTCTTCATTTTTTTTAAAATTCATTCTATTTTTTTAAATTCATTCTTTTTTTTAAATTCATTCTTTTTTTTAAATTCATTCTTTTTTTTAAATTCATTCTTTTTTTTAAATTCATTCTTTTTTTTAAATTCATTCTTTTTCTTAAATTCATTCTTTTTTTAAAATTCATTCTTAATTTTTTTTAAATTCATTTTTATTTTTTTTATTCATTCCTAATTTCTTTCATTCTTTCAATTATTTTTCTTTCAATGTTATTATTATATTTTCAATTTTTT
>JAWQRP010005569.1:0-10565 GCA_033557875.1 Quadriops clusia
CTTTTCGTTCAATATTTACGGTTCTTCCAGGGTTTATTTCATAGAAATAGCTTATATAAACCCATTTTAGTCGATTTCAAGCATAAATTTTCATTAATTCATTTTCCCGCGGAACGTACAGGGGCCGCGTATGCGACTATTTCCGGATCAAAACTCATACAATAAGCCTGGCACGGAATTGGGGAATGGGGCTCCCGTCACCCAGGGCTCATTATGAGAGCCATCACAATGGGGACGCGGGTGTAGAAGAGCAATAATGAGCTAGCGGTACTTACAGCTTGTATTGGTGGAAAAGGTGAAGAAGAGTTCTGCTCACTGTGACATCCAAGTGCAAAACGTACGCCAACGTCCCGAGCGACAGATTTCCCTGACCTCCAAACCAATACATTAACGGGCCAGAAGAGCGTAGCTGAAATCACTTCGATCAAACATCTTCAATCCAATCAACACCGAAATGGAGAAGGCAGACAAAACTCGCACAAAGTGTATTAGTAAAACAGCAGAATAACGTCCCGGCACTAACAGTAATATCACTATAACCCCAAATTCAAAATTGTGCAAGAGCAGCACTCAAAATACAACGATACTAACACCACTAACTAGCGTCGACTGCCCTGTACCTCGCTTGGATTACGCACTACCCACAACATCGCTTACTACGCGACGAAAAGTTTAATGGAGATGTTACAAAAAATAACAACAAAGTAGAGTGACCTAGCACAGGTGAATTTTCAAATGTCAACAAACATACCTCTCCAACCTGCGGTAGTTATGTGTTGATACACGTAACATTTGTTTTTAAAACAATTTATTGTTTTTTTTTTACTCGTTTATTTAACGTAGGCCTATTTCCGCATCAGAGGCCAATCACCGACGCCAGAGATTAGGACCACAACTTCTGGGAATTTAGCCAATGCCAGGATTTCCACCTGATCATTGTGTTCTTTAACGTGCGCGTGGATTATACCTACAAAACACGGGACCCCCGGCTTTACATGGCTCCCGGACGATGAGGCACTCAAACATTTTTTCCTAATCAGAAAAATCATCGCCGTCGGTGGGGTTCGAACCTACGACCCCTAGAACTAAAAGCCAGCACCTTAGCAACTAGGTTACCAACGACGACCAATTTATTGTTAATTAATACAATTTTTAAATTAACTTATTATTATTAAACACTTAATACTTTTGCTGCTTATAATACTACTTCTTTAATAATAATACTGCGTATTAAATTAGGCGAATATTCCCTTATATATGCGTTCCTTATCTGTAAACGATTGTCTAAAGAAGATGAGTAAGGAAACGCGTAGTTTGTCTAGACGCTGACTAATTAATAAGGAATAAAGTAGTAAACAGAATTAAAAGAGCGTAATATATATGTTATCAGGGGCGGACCTAGGTGGTCATGGGGGGGGGGGATACGACTCTAAAAACAATTATAGTTAAGTAAGAGACAATGACGTCATCAACTCAGAAACTAAAGGGGAGCGATCGCCCCTCCTTAGGACCGCCACTGAGACTTAAATGAGTGAAATTAAAGATTACAAATACAACTATTTAATATTTTCATTTTATTTGCTGTTTTATAACTTATTTTATACAGTTTTTAAAGTTATATAATCATACAGTTGCTGAGGTAGCAATTACGATTGAGTCAGTTGATGGCGCCTAGTGAAGATGTTGTACAATAGAAAATAAAACCATCTAAATAGATAAACGATAACAAAAATACTAATTCAGTTTTTTTTTATTTAATAAAAGGCCCGGGATCATAGCCCATATAACCACAAGGTGGAAGCTAACAGTGAATTTAATTATCTATCATTCTCCATCTCTCTATTTTAATTCCTGCGTTCTTAAAAAATGCAACCAGTACGTCTAATATTCTTCTATCGTTAAGCGATAACAGTACTACAATAGATGTTGGTAGGGAAGGTCTCAACCAACTCAAGAAATAATCCGCTCGAATGCAGTGAATTATTTGGGCAAGAAAATACAATGTGGTTCAGGCAGGCGACAGAAAAACCACATCGACAAGCGGGATCCTCCAACAGTTTAATCCTGTGTAAGTGGAATGGATATTGGCCGTGACCAAACTTAAGTCTGGCTATTGTGGAGGTATATAATCGTGAGGTATTTGGCAATTTATACAATCTGTCGAATTGTATTGAAGGATGTATTCGGCAGTATTGTGTTGTCGACGTACTGCAGAAGGATCTCCATTCATCCTCCCACCTCACAGTGAACCCTCTTCGAAGGAGCAATTGAAAGTCCTGTACTGTCAGGGTGGGATCATAAGCATCTCCCTGACCCTCAGCAGCGCTCTTAGCTAATCTGTCTGCTACTTCGATACCCTCTATGCCTACATGACTCTTAATCCAGCAAAGAACAACCTCGACATTATAAGATCTCAACCACACAACTTGTCTCTGATTTTATTTATAAAGTAATTAGATTTTCTATTGCCGAATTTTATGAACTCGAGTACGCTTCTGGAGTCTGTCAGTATAAGGGTACTTCTAAAATCCAACCTGTGAGCATATTCCAAGGCTTCCAAAATGGCAACTGATTCCGCAGTGAAAATAGAACATGCTGAATGCAATCGAAATAATTGACTGTAGTTATTCCTAGAATGAAAAAATGCACACCCACAACCATCAACACTCTTAGAGCCATCGGTGAAATGCTGTTTTTTTATTACCTGGATTACATAGGCATTTGTTGGGACCCTGGGTAAAGGACGATCTATGCGGGAAAATGAAACTCGCGGGAGCGAATACCCGTTCTGTACATACAGTTTTAAATTGTTCAGTAGATTAATTAAAATGCGATCAACTAATAAAGTTGATTTCTCACAAAACCTTTATTACTTATTAGTAATTAGTATTAATAGTAAAAATGTAGATGTAAATTGCGTAATAAAGCAAATTCCAGTCAATACTGTTATAACATATACTTGTTCCCTCTTGGATTCAGAAATTCAATCAATTTTTAGTAATAAAAAAACACTCTCCTGAAGTTTTTACTAATTTACTTTATTCAGCTACGTTTCGCCTCATCAATGAAGCATCATCAGGCCGAAACGTCACAATGATTACAATGGATTAAAATTATATGATCAATATTTACTCACTTTGTAAGTCTATTTTTTTACTCATATAAACGTTAAATTATTAAATAAATCAAACAATTTTTAAACAGTTAATTAATCAATTGGCAGTTCATGTGTTTTTACAAAGTGGGTAGAGATTGATCATTTCGTCACTACAATGCAGGACTATCGAATGTGAAAATCACTACTTTTCAGAAGACTGAAATAAGTGTTTCAGTTTAGAATGCTAAATCAGTGTTTCACGATACGACCTTTCTCCCCGTTTACCTTTGTGGTTCTCTGGGTATTCTAACACTATAAATGGTATTTTGCGATTAGGTAATAATTAATTAAAATCTTGATTTTTCACATTCGATAGTTCTGCATTGTAGTGACGATATAATTTGAATCCGTTGTAATCATTGTGACGTTTCGGCCTGATGATGACGCGGCACATAGCTGAATAAAGTAAATAAGTTAAAACATGGCCAACTAGATTTAAATCTAGCTGGCCATGGCTAAAACTTCAGGAGAGGGTATTTTTATTACTAAAAAATACTATTATATTTCTACAAGGTGTTCGGATTGAATTGTAACGCAAAAAACCCGACGGTCTTTGATCTTCAAAGAGACGGTAAAGATGCGACAAAGAAACCGCAGATTTTATGAAACATTTCAAAACGAACAGGCTGTATTATTTTACTTCCAATAATGTATTCTTTATTCTACAGCATGTTCGTTTTGAACTGTTTCATAGAAACTGCGGCTTCTTTGTCGCATCTTTGCCGACTCTTTGAAGGTCAAAGACCGCCGAGTATTTTGCGTTACAATTCAATCCGAAGACCTTGTATAAATAGCAAATGAAAAAAAGATACATCACGGAAATGTGCGCAAAAAAAAACGTTCGGGTACGAAGGTATAAACTAAAAAAACGCGAACTAGCAGACTTTTGCCGGCTCGGTGCCGGAGATCAAACACTGCCGCCGAGCCGTTCCTGTCTGCTTTGGTATTTGCGCCAGCGCCAGACGCGCACGTAAGTTCTTGTAAATGAAATCAAATACATAGATTCATATTACTTCCACTATCAAATAATTGTTTGCATCTCCCCTAATAAGTGTTTGTCGCTTATACCAATACCAGCCAGAGCTAAATTTGCTGAAAACAATACCTTGCGACGTAGATATTTTCATAATTATTATTTAGGGTTTATATTGAAGCTAAAGGTTGTAGACAAGATTCGTAGGAAGTTAAATTTCTCTATATCTTACGTGTATAGAGAAAAAAAATACAAATGTTCATCAATTTTAGTGATTTTTAATGACTTTCTTATGGAGTTTGCTTTCGATTTTAAGTCTTTATATACAGCCAGTTCAGAATACCTCCCCTGATCGTCTAAAAGGGGCATTAGTATCGTTCTGACAAAAGTGCCTATGCTTTTTTAAATGTGGAAATTGAACAGTGTGTTTTCATGCTGCTAAAGTGAGTAGGTTATGAAGTTTGTTTCACAGGCAATATAAATACTGCAATTTTTTCATCATTTAAGCACTTTCTATTTATGTAGTTTATTTAGTAGATTTTCTTCTGTACTTTTATTATATGTATACATTCTAGTTTAGGATTATTTGGAATTTTGTTCGACGAAATCAAATAAAACTTTATGTGAAGATGCTTTTATTCTAAACGTACCTTTGGAGGCAGGTGTACTCCTTCCTCGGCATTAAAACTTAAAATAAAAAAAGCATGTTCTTAATCTAAGTCGAAAACAATTTGCACCCATTTGAGTGCTATTTTGAAGGTAAATTATTAATTTCTGTATCAGTATGAAAATATAGTAGGTAGTGAATTAAAAGATCTTATCTGTAGTGATGGTTACTAATATTAAATTGCGCATTTGTTGTTCTTCAGCTGTCGTGGCCTACGGGTTTGTACGCACCGGTTTTCACTCGTTCAAACACAGGAAGCGACCGCTTGCACAACAAACTTCCCACCCTCCCCTCATTAATAACAAACAAATTGTAAATAAATAGTGGTCCCCCTCCACTTGTCACGTCACTTACGTCTACCATTCTGTGTTCGCGGATTGTAGACGCAACGTAACCTTGATTCGGGATTCCTACGCCGATATGCCGGAATGTTTGAATGTTTACATAATTATTTTTGTCCGGGGGCAGGGGGGTTGTCAGGGGTGGATTGTGCGAGGCGGGTCCTGCGATGGGTTCGGGGCAGTGGGCTGCTGGAGGCAATTGGGGGCGGGAATCGGGGAGGTTCGGGGGATTGGAGGCAATGTTTACATGGGACTGCTTTTCGATGGCGCATGGTTGTGAAAGCGAGCACTTGCGTGCACCCAAACAACGGTTATCGAGGTTCGGGGACCGGCGCGCGGCGCAAACAGCCAGTTTCGTCAGCTCGTTGTCGTCAGTCTAGTTGAAACCGTAGGGGAGAGTGTGTCGACGTGATCCTTCTTGCCGTTTGTTTTTATTTCGGTGTTTAGAGATGTTATTAGTTCTTCGGGGAAGTGTTTAGTTGCGGAAGAGTGGTTCGAGCCTCCGAGCTTCATGCCAGCTATGCCTTCTGCGAACACGAAAAGCAACGCGAACGCCATGGAAATGAAGTCTATAAAAGGACCCGAGTTCAACATTAGTTCGAAAGACGTCGAGGGACTCGTCTTGGAGATCAAGGAGAACCTCAGGGTTTCCGCTGTTTCCAGCATGAAAGCGTTGCCTTGCAGCCACTTGTCGAGGAAGTCCTCGAGGGCCTCGCCTTACAGAGTTCCTTCAAGAGTCTGTTCCTGCGAATCCGCCATCTGCGATTCGAACTGCACGAAGAGGTTCAAAAGGAAAACTCAGGAGAACGTCCAGGAGGACCCTTACGAACTCCTCCAAAGGCTGCTTAGAGACGGTAGCCTGGTGAACGAGGCCGTCCGCCGACTTCAGCTGGGCCTCACGCCAAAACAACGATACTTCTACGAATCTGACGAAGACGCCAGTCCGGTCCTCCGTCTGTGTTCTCAAGAAAACTAAAGGTCGGACATCCACTCAGTCGATCGAGGACCTTTCTTAAATTATATTTATTGTTTAACCTGCAAATGTTCCTTATTTGTCGCGAGTGTCGTGTGCGAGTGAAATTGGATCACATCATTGTTGCATCATTCAACGATTTCGACCAGGGTCGTATTAACTCACATTCACGCGACAACGACATTGTGTTTGTCTGTATGAATGCATCTTGAATCATAATAGGGGAAAACCAGAGTGACTTGCCGTTTGAGGCAATTCAATATTTTTATTGAACCGACAGAAAACTGACTTCTTGGATATCTTGTCAAAATTACAAACGTACATGCATGTGTATCACACTATATGGCTCCAAACAAATTTGTGTATCAAAATATGTGTACATTTATGTACTAAAATACATTTATGTAGTAAAAAAAAGAAATTTATGTACCAAAATACATTTATGTATAACAATACATTTGTACATGAAATCACACAGATACGTCATAGTCGTCCTCTGCACGTTAAAAGTTCAAACGCAATTCCTCTATTTTCTAACTACATAGTATTTTACGCTTATGACCGGAATCTAAAAGAAACGTTACAACAAACTCTTATAATACGCTTAACGTTAACTGGACTTAAAAAATAAAAATTAGTTTAGATAGTTTAAAAGCAGATTTACTCTGTTACTCATCTGTGATTCGTAAGAATGCGCCCGGCCGCCCCTGTTTGTTACTAATTTATTTTTCTTTATCTCAAATTATTGTACATACATTATTATTGCAAGTCTAGGCGGGCGGGCGCAGAGGGGCATTTGCACTACTTGTCAGCACTACGTACAAAATTAAATGCAGGTTTCTTTGCTATTAAAGTACCCATCAAAAAAATTCTTTTAAAAAGGTATTTCATTTTGTATCTTAACATTGTATGATTATTATTTTATCATTATTTTTATTATTGCTGATTTATGCTACTATTTATATAAATTTACAGTATTTACAAAACCTCCATTATTTTTTTCTGTGATTTTTTTGCACTAAAATTTGATTCATTCGGGAAGCCGTGTCTAGGTTTGTACAGGTTGTGCAGGAAAAGTACTGCAATTGCACCCAACCGTACCAGTCTTCGACTAATACAAATTAAAACAAAAAGTCGCTACTTCTGGTACTCATTAGTAGTCTCTTAGGTAGATGTATAAAACAAATTTAATTATTAAATAAATGGGTCACGTACTATTTAAACGTGCGCATATATAAGAAAACTTCTTGTGGGAATTATTTGCATTGAATTTCATTTAAATACTTGCCAATTTTTTTTGCATTCAAGCAATTGGAAGAATTATATGCATTATTTTTTACCTTTAAAACAATATTTCGTTTTTTACGTTATGGAAATATATATATTTTTTAAACAATAGTTGATTTTTTTGGGATTTTTGGAATTTATCCACGCTGACCTTAAAACACAGTGTAATGGACACACCAAACCATACCTGGATCGAATATTGTAAAATTTTCTAATTAATGTATAGGTAAATATGTGACAAACCGATCAAGATTTTCTAACATAACAGGAAAACAAAATTGTTTCTTGTGCAATGTAAATATCAAACCTAATCAATGCCAATTTTGTCAGTTGAGTGTATAATACGATAACAACTTGAGTTTCTGGTTTTGAATTTTAGTATGTATTTTGTTATTTACCTTTAAATAATGACAAATTTCTTATTAACGTTCCCTCAAGGAACTTCACTGCCTGATTCATTTTACAATGATTCATTATCAATTTAAACAATGACGCATTTTTGAAATATGATATTATCAACTGTTTCATTTGTTAATGTGTCAATTTGAATGGGTTACTTTAAATGGTCCTTTTTAATGGGCCATTTTTAACACGTTATTTTGAAATATGCGTCATTTCTAAATTTGACGCCATTTGCAAGGCAGTGAATTTTTCCAAAAGGCAGCGATGTTACGCTATTCTTGTGATATATTTAAAAATTGTTGTGATTATTATAATTGAAGCGTTGGGGTGTAAAACCTGTTAATACGGAAATGCTATTATGTTAACAGGTTTTACACCCGAACACTTCAATTAATGTATTTGGTTTATACTCTAGTTTAAAATGCATTTTCGTAAATTTTGTATTACACTAAACCTCAGTTCCCCCGAAAACAAAAGGCGAAGAAACACAAATCCTTCTTTTGTTTCGCCTATAGTAGTTCTGTTCAAATCATGGTGAATACAATAATCCATGCTTTAAATTACAAATTGTTTATTATTACTCATGCAATGTACCTATCATTTATGCGCCCTGAGGGTGCGTTTACTACCTTTTTATATGTTAGTCAAAATAAACTTCTTTTTAAAACAGCACGCATTCACTTTTATTATTCCTTTAGTTTTAATTACTTAATTAGACTTTAAATTTTTTTTCTCTTACGTAATAATTTTCTCCTCATGGATAATTGTTTGATGCCTACGAAAGATCCCTTACATTTACGTAAATACCTTAAAGAATAATTGTTATTACACATTTTATGTATATAAACGAACTAAAACGGATTAGTTTAAACTTTACGCAGAATTGACAAGTAAACAGCTATAAGTTAATAAAATAAAGAATGGCGCTAAAGCTGCAAATCTGCGCCGACAAACATTCGCAACAACTTTACGAGTATTTTTATTTAGTGCGTATAATATCTTAATTTTTTATAGCCTTGAAAATGTATTGTTATCGCGAAATATTTGCAAACTGATCGAATTGTTCATTGACACTATGCTTCCATTTTTGTGGGGATATTTCCGGAGTCCTCAAAAAAATCACCGAATGGCGGAAGTCGACGTAAGGGTCGACTTGATGTTGTGTATTTTATTTTATTTAAAAAATAGTAGATTTTGTGTTAACTTTAAATAAAAACAAAGATATTGCATAAAGTACGCTTGGCACAAAATTCTCTATTCTTTTTACGCTTTGTGTATCAGCAGTTCCCTTAAATATGGCGTGTACAGGGTGTCCCAAAGTGAGCGTATTAAAGTGCCTTCTTTTAAAAATATTCACGTCACTAATATATTTTGAGGTAGCTTGGTTTATAGTAATTTATGTTTTAAATGTTGTTATTTTCAATTTTAGTCTTACATTTCAACTGTAACAGGTTTTTTTCATAATCAGATTTAATATTTATTTCGAATCAAACAAAGTCGTAGTATGACTCTCGCCATTAGGAAGAGGCCGGCCACGTCATCAATTTGACATGGAAGATACGTGATGTAGCCGACTTTTTCTCTCGTGGTGAGAGTTCTATCATAACAGATGATGAAAAAATTAATTTGAGTTATATGTGCCCCAAATCACTGGGCAAATGAGGTATGGTGAATGACATACAAAGAAGTTACGCAATTTATATGTTTTTAAAATGTCCAAAAAATATATTCTACGGTTTAAGATGTTGACAAGTACAATTTTGTACATTGAATATCTATTTTTTAGTCCCTGATTAATCGCAGTATAGTAAAAACAGTTTTATTTTCTTAAATACAACATTAAAAATGGTCAGTTCTTTTAGTTTAGAATCTACATAATGTACTATTATGTTGTTGCCAGTACGCACTGTGTAAATATTGCTATACAGATGAATCGTCCAATGAAGAGCGGTCGCGTTAATGATCCTACCAATTCTGACATTGCCACGCTCCGCGTACTGGCAACAATACAGTACAAGTTTTTTAAATCTGCAAATTATGATCGAGGGTTAACGCTATAATCGCTTGCTTTATGACTGTGTTACAAGCGATTATAGTCTTAACCCTCGATCAAAATTTGCAGATTAAAAAACTCGCCCTGTATAATGCTACAGGCTGATTAATAAAGACGTTTTTATTGTCACTTCTGTGCTATCTTTCTAAATAACGCCGCGAACCAATGATCCACCCCACCGAGCTTTACTACCCTCTATACGTGTACATGTTACAAATGAATAGTTGTTTATTAATTACATATATTCATGTGACAACTCTATTTTTGCTATTAGTTTTGTACATTATGAATTCATTTAAAAACATCTATACTTTTCAATATTCAGATATACAGGGTGAAGAAAAAGTCCCGAAACTCCTAAATAACTTTTGAATGGTTTGAAATAAAGAATTAAAATTTACAGGGTTACAATGGTGTCAAACAATCTACCAGATGACACTAAAACCCCCCATTTTCCTGCCCCCTGTGGGCGTGGGGAAGGGGGGGGGCGACATAATTTTAAATGTAATGAGGGGTCATGTGAGGGTTCATTTGAAAGGTTTTTTCGAGACGAAAACAACGCGATATCGCCGAGGTCTCTACGATTTCTTTTCGCAGAGTTATGGCCCTTTAAATATTGAGATTTCGCAGTAGCGCAGGGTTCACGACAAGGACGTCGTTCCCGTGTTTCCTTTGCGGACACGTGTGGATAAGGTGCAGTAGGAACATACAA
>JAWQRP010005570.1:0-10563 GCA_033557875.1 Quadriops clusia
ATACCAGCGGTCACTCGCTCACATCTGAAAATATCAAACTTCTACATGAATGTAAAAAAGGTCATAAACTAAAACTTCTAGAAAGTCTAGAAATAGATAAACTTAAAAGAAATAATAATATTAATTGCCTTAATGAACAAACAGATATTAACCAGGAAGATTGATCTTGGACCATTATGAATAGAAGTGTAGAATGTTCTTGGGCAATGGGTCCGTTGGTAAAATAAAAGGCAACTTACTTGGCCAGGTTAGACTAATTAATTTCCCTACGCCCAGAGAGCGTTTCGCGGCATCTATGGTCCGTTTCTTCAGGGGATAATTACAAGAGAAATACTTATGCTACATAAACTGAAACATTCTGCAAAAGAACGTAAAACAGTCAGATAAAAGTGAGGTTAAGATTAAATATATATGACTTACATTTCTGTAGAAAAATATAACAAAATGCTTAAACTAAGAAACTCATGGCCCCAGAAGGGGGTCAAGATTTGATTACATGTTGACTCGAAGTGTGAAAATGGTTTAAGATTTAAATGGAAATATAAATTGAAATTGAAATTAACACGCCGCGTGGCGACCAGCACGATGTCAAGGCAGCGACAATGGATGTTACGGAAGCAGATGTAGGTAAGGTAGGGCGTGATAACAGAAGTAGGAGTGGCGGGAATTACAAAAGGGAGTGGTATATATGGCTAAGTCCATCGATGTCACGTCTGTCATTTACTACATGATTTAAATTTTTATGGATATGGATCATTTCGAGGATGTTGCGGGATTTATCGTTTTTGTCAGTACATAGTTTGGTAGGATTCTGGAAGTCGAATGACTGTTGAAGATCTAACGCATGGTTTTTTAAAGCAGTGTTAACATATTGGTGAGTGAGGCTCCTTTGGTGCTCTTTGATGTGGTCGAGGAGGTGTCGACTGGATTGTCCTATGTGTACCGCCAGTAAACTCTCCATTCGGTTTTGTCAGTGAGCCTATGCGGTCCTCCGTATCTTTTAAAAGAATTTTTTGGAGTCTTGCACCTTCTGGGAGACTATCAATAGCCTCGCAGTACTTCCCCCATGAATTCATTTTTGCCTTCCTTATTAGTTTGTGATACTCTGTGAGTGAGTTCATATAGGCTCCCCACTCACCAGTTCTTTTTGCTGCTTTAAACAGCTTCCTTGTCTTTGTCCTGGCAGCCGTCAGTCCCTCGTGCCTCCAAGGGACACTTTTTGAGGTTCCTTTGGCTTTTTCCGGACAACTGCTTTCATAGGCATTTTTAATTGCATCAGTGATGCAGTTTACCATTAACTCCAGTTCGACTGGGAGTTTTGTCTTTCTCGGACAGTCCCCGAGTTCCAAAGCCAGCTGTCCTCTGTATTGAGTCCAGTTGGTTGTCCTCGGGTCTCTGAATTTTGCGGGAGGGTTGCTGTCTGACTCAAGGTCAAACCTCATGTATCTATAGTCAGAGAGCGAGGGCTCTTCCGACACATGCCAATTCTTGACTTTCCTACTAACGTAGGTACTGCCAATAGTTATGTCAATGACCTCCCTTCTATTTATGTTAATGAAGGTCGGTTCATTCCCACGGTTATTTATTTATAGGTTATTTGCAATTATATAACCTAGTAGCGATTCACCTCGTCTGTTATTGCCCGTGCTGCCCCATATAATATGGTGCGAGTTGGCATCACATCCGAGTATGATTTGCAGGTTTTTGTCCTGACAGTACTCCACCAGTCTCTTGACCTCAGTCGTGGGTGGGCTGTTTGGCTGATCATATGGAAGGTATGCTGAGGCGAGCATGAGCTCGTTCCCATTGCCTCCTTCGGTATAGATCATTTTCACCGCTGTTAGGTCCCTCGTGCAGAGGTCCCAAAGTGGTAATATTATCACATTGTTTTTCGCTATGATGCAGGTTCTAGTATTGGTCCCCGCCGCGCCGGGTCTGTGATGACCCTATAGCCGGTACTCTTTAGTCCCTTCACCTTGCCCTGAACAAGCCATGGTTCTTGCACCAAGGCAATGTCCAGGTTGTTTTTAATCATAAAGTTGCTGAGGGCAGTCGAAGTCGCCCTACAGTGGTGTAGGTTTATTTGGGTGAGGCGCATGCTGTCACCTCCGTGGAAAGGGTAAGGGTTCCCTTTAGTTGGTCCCCTTGCCCTCGCCACTTGTTGAGGTGGAGGGAAGAGGTTCCTTCGAGGGTCCCTTCTCCGTCACCATCTCAACCTCCTCGGTGGTCTCTTGGGAGCCCTTCCCTAGAAGTTTAAATCTCACCCTCGTGAGATTGACATATGGAAGATGGTCCCAGTCGGCCATACGGTCCCAGGACGCCTGGTCCAACCGCACCACCAGCTGCTGACCATTGACGTCCTGTTTATGATTGACGACCCTCCATCCCCGAGTGTTCAGTTCGGTGTTTTGGGCAGCCAACCTCTGAATTACCTTTTCCGGTTCCTCGCAGGGTCCCGGAATCCACGCCACAGCGCGAAGAGGTTTTGGGGGGCCCTTAGCCTCGACGAATCGTAAGCTAGACCCCTCCCATGGGTGCTCCTCACGCAACACACCGTCCAACCAGTCCCTAGAGGCCCGGTCGGCGCAGGTGAGGTGTAGGGAGAATTTCTTCCCTTTTTTCGCGGTGGTTCCAGAGCCCCAGCCGCGGTTTGCTTTCCCTGGGAAGTCTCACTAGGAGCCCTACCCTGGTCGAGCGGTTTTAAAGGTTTTTTGTATTCGGGTTCCATAAAGTTCCCACTACTATCCAGCCATGCGTCCCATAGGCCTGGTCCTCCCACCGTAGGATTTAGGATTTTTATTGAGGTTTACTCCTCTTTGTCCGGGCGGTAAAGCCAAGACCCCCGCACCCCCGCCCGCGAGACATGACCACAGACAGCGAGAGGTGCTTGGTATGACGGTACGACCACAGTCACGTGGGCATGTACCGGCGTCGTTACCCCAGATCCTTAGCCACGACACGACAGCGTGGGTTCGGGGGACTCTTACTACGGGGCGGGGCCCAACCGACCCCCGAAGGGTGTAGCCCCACGGCTCAATACAACGAGGCCACCTAACCATCGAGGAGCCTACATACAACTGGGTGCGACTATTCCCCAGAGGTCGCCCTCTCTCGTTAGCCCCGAGCCGCTCCTATCGGCTCGGGTTACCAGAATCCACCCCGAGGAGGTGAGAGTCGCACTTGACGGCGGTGGTCCGGCAGCTCCTAATTGCCCCCGGACTCCCCTGTCCACCCTTGGACCCCAGTTTAGATCCTAACTCAGTTTTGATATTTTTTGGACTGAAGTGTTATGCAGAACAAGAGCCGAGAAAATCTTCCGACGTTTTGTCGCCAATAACAATAGATGAGATACAAATTTTTTTATGTATCAATATTATGCAAAGAATAATTAGAAAACCAGAAGAAAGGATGTTTTGGGCGACCAAAGCACCCCGGATCATTATGATTAACGGAAAGACATTTTCCCGATTTTATACTCCCGACAGAAAAAAAGGCTATTCCGTACAGAAACTGCGCGGTATGTTTTCAAAAAAGGACACGAATGGAAAAAAAATTTAAAAAGAGACAAGGTATTGGTGCGGTGAATGCAGTGTTGGACTTTGTGTTGTGCCGTGTTTCAAGATATATCACACAGAATTAAACTTTTAATGCATTTTTTCAGCATAAACTATCAGTTTCTGCACAAAAAAAAATTGATTTTTTTTACCCCTAACTAATAAAAATATTGTACATTAAGTGGTTAAGGAATTGTGGTTTCCTTGGGTACAACGATACCCATATTGTGATGAAAAATCTTAATTGAGTCACTAACTTATGCATTTAATTGAATTCAATGCCAACGTTATTCTGGTCGACTGTACGTGTACCTGTATACCTGTATTCCTAATAGCAGCAGAGGCGTTTAAACTCATTCTTCTATTCAGCATTTCACGGTCCATTATAATGGTTTTATGATCTATTCAGTGTTTGAAACATCTATCTATTTGTGAGAGACTCGACAGACATCCTTGCTTCAAACACTGAATAGATATCACAAATTAGTAAAACCCTTATAATGGGCCGTGAAATGCTAAATAGAAAGAACGAGTTTAAACGCCTCTAGCTTATACTAATTACATACAGAGCCACGTGCAGTCGACCAAATAAACCACAATTTCTTAAAAAAACGCAATGGTAATGGTGTTTTTTTAAGTGTGATGTGCGCTTGCGTGAAAACTACACATCATAGAAAAAAGTTATTGGAAAGTTTTCAAGTATTTCATGAACTGAACAGATGTTAAAAAAATTCATTTTTTTAACTTAATAAATAAAAGAGTTATAGTTATTAAAAACCCTGTTTTTTAAATATTCACTGTGTGCGCATGCGTCAATATTTTGAAACAATATTTACATCGATGTACGCAGAATAAGCAATGGAAAAAGGATATTAAAAAAAAGTTTATCATGATTATGTTTTTTACAGTTTGATGTGCGCATGCGCGAAAAGTAGGAGAGTTAGACAAAAAATGTATATGAGTTTTTTGTAGCCTTTATGCGTAGAATAAATCCTTAAATTTTGGAAATTGTATCTTTGTTAATAACGCCACAATTTCAGTGGTTCACTTTAGGTGAAAAACCCTGTATATAGAAAAGGTAAAATGTATATGTGTACATGGTCAGATGTATGTGCACATGGCAATAAGTATACGTGTACATGGTAATAAATGTATGTGTACATGGCTGCCCGTGATTTTTCACGGGCATTAACTATTGTTACATATTCGCCAACTAGAGAATTGAACATACCCACTCAATCTTGTTTCTATGTCTGTTTTGTTGACATGTTCTATTGCTCCGATAGATGTCGTTCTTGTGTTTTATTTAATGAAGAAATTGCAAAAATTAAATGAGATGATAATAATAATAATATGTAATATTATAATTTATAATTGTGCCTGTTATTTGGAGATGCAATTTTTAACCGTGCAACGATTATACATATTATTAAAAAAATCTGTATAAAGGTCATCGTTACCTGATTGTACATTATGTATTGCAATGCGAGAACGGTGGAGCGGTCAGGCGATAGTGTAAATTATTATCTATATCCGGAAGGAAAGGTGGCCACCGGGGCACCGCCAAGACCTGAGTCCGAAGATTCGCTTTTGTCAAGCGATTTTATTAAATCCAAGTGTCAAGGTCCGTCGCGCGTCTGTCTTATTTAGCCTAGGTCAAAACAAGCCACCGAATACCTCCTATGAATGTTTATACAATGCTTATTGTGTCTATGTTTGAGCCTATGTTTGTGCCTATGTTTGAGCTTATATTATAACTATGTTTGTACCATGTTTGAGTCTATATTTGTGCCTATGTTTGAACCTATGTTTACAACTATGCTTGTGCTTATACCTGCATGGCTATGTCTGCAAGCATATGCTTGCGTACGAGGCTCATCTCGAGCCAAACGGTGAACGAACTCGGAGAAAGTCCGTCGGAAAAAATAACGAAGCCGATTGCTTTCATCGCCGGCCAGAGATAACATTTCTCCATTTACATCACCGTGGAATTGCTGGGAATTGCTGCGAATTAGAAACTCCATCGATTTCGATCTCTGTCGCAACTTTTGCTGCATGTTTTTGAGAGGATAACATGCAACATCATTTTATTAGATGCCTGTCATGTAAAAATCACGGTGCTTGTAAATAAAAGTGAAGAGTAAAAATTACTTTACATACGTTTGACTTGATAAAATTCGCATCAAAAGTGCATCCATCGATGGTGACCAAATTTCAAGGAAACCGTATTGAATTAAATCTAATTCTGCTAGTTTACATCTTCTGTATAAAAAATACAAATACCATTCACTCACTCATTAACACAAAATCTCAGAAATAATTTTAAAAATATTAATAATAATAATAATTTAAAATTAAATTTATTATTTGATAAACGTATCTTTGATCAACCTATTACACTTGTATAGTAGGTATACTTTTATCTAATACTGTGGAGACTTTTAGCTCTTGTATGTGCTTTAGGGCACATATATCCATATAGCCCACCGCGAGGTAAAGTAATCGGGAAGTTTAATTGCAGAGTAGCGCTCGATTAACCTTCACCTTTATCAAAATTAAAATAAGACTAGGAATTTTCTACAGCTTAGGAAATTTTGCTTTTCTATTAGGTAGGCTATATGTTTACTTGTGGTATTAGTTATAACAACTTATTATGCCTAACTGATATTTGCATTGGTCCAAATACTCGCCCTTTTATTCCTTTGGAACAAAAGCACGCGTCGACTAAGCCTACAACCAAATAATAAGTATTAAACATTGTAAATGGATCACGGTTTCGCGACCAAGAGGGCGTGCTCGCATGTAACAATGCGAATAAATGAGTCCGTAATAAGGAGGGCCCAGTTTATAGCCTTTACAAATCGATTTTACGAGATGTATTAATAAGGCTGCCCCGCTGAAAGATATACGCACGTACAATTATGGGTGTTTTATTTCGTTGGCTTAGGTCAAGTATAACTGGGTTAGCAGACTGCATCAATAACAAGGTTCCTATTATTGAGGTCGGGGACGGTTCTTTGCCAATCGAGCCGGCCGACACAATGAGATGAATCCAATATGTACACGCTGATACGAATTTCATTCACGATAACTCGATCCGTTGATGGCATCGCAGGCTCTGCTGGAAATATAACGAGCAGAAGCGGATGTATGCAAAATAACTATTTGACAAAGTAAAGGTCGCAAGAGCCTATAGGCACGTAGATGTGGTACCCCCCTATAATAGTAGCACTTCTATTATTGTCGTTAAAAAACCATTAAGCTGACACGAATAAGCGAAAGAAGTTTTTTAATTTTAAATATAATTTATGACGTGAATAAACGGCAAAGTAAAACACTAAAAAATTCCTAAGACGGGAAATAAAAGCAAAAGGTATCTCTTCGGTAAAATTCTCGGATATTGACGTCAGTCTGCTGAAAGTCTGGTTATACGCAGCAAAGATAAAGCAAAACGACTTGAGTCCGTGTGAATCATCCTTATTTGGCTCGAGGCGTAACTGAAAACCATCCTACTGGTTCGATGGTGTCATGCGACGTTTCGGGATTAACCATTTTGGTCTATCGAAAGCAAACAACGATTTTAGATTCAACCGCTAAGGCTGGGTGCTTTTGGGAGTCGCCAAACTTGCTTATCCTCCAACCGTCAAAAATAAGTCATCTGGACGCGAAAACAACAATAACATTGAAAATAACGATGATATTGCATATAAATTTAGCTTACACAGTTTTATGCTAGAGGATCATTTCGATGGTTCGTATAAAACAATTTGTAAAACAAAAGAATGTTTTTTAACAAAAATTAATTGTCAAAACAAATAGATATTAAAAATGATGGAATCATGACAATTTTTCTCATGCTCGTCTACGCAATTAAGCTCGATTTTCACACAGCAGAATTCGAGATCAAGTTGACAATATCACATGCCATTTCAGCCATGGCATCTGCTTTTGCCTGCAGCTTGTAGCAGCGCAGATAAAGGAGGCTACTTCGCTAGATATCAAGTTTCAATTGGGATATTAATTGGCAATAAGGAGGCTAGTGGTCATGAACAGCTGTTGGTCGCTAATGCTATTTAAAGGTTATATAGCCCGGCGAGTGCATATATGCCTGCATATACCCACCTTGCTCATAAAATCACCCCTCTAGTTGAGTTGATTATAAGCTTTAAATGAGGGGCTGCCTGGGACTTGAAACGATGTAGCCAGTGCAACGAGTCGTAAATTATAAGCGACAAGTTCTACATACTTTCTTACTTATAGTGGAACAAGTTGCACAGGGGCGCTGGGGTCACCCTTAATCGACATGTATGCATATTTCCCTTTGAAATTGCGTTTAATATGAATAAACATAAGGGAACCTCTCTGGGAATTCTGCTTCTAATTTACAACAAAGAGTTGATTGGTTAGTTCTAGGAATGAATGATCATGCAAACTTATGTGCATAGGTATTGGGCAACAGAAATATAAATTTTTCCCGAGGTTTCGCAACCTTTTGACGTAACACATTTTCGAAAAGAAGGTGGATATTTAGTATTCCGGTTCAATGAAACGCACACAACTGATAAACGTTACGTGATTTCGGAATTTGAGAAATAGGTTAACATTCTTGCAATACGCTTTTTTTTTCAGAGGCGAGATAAGATTACACTCGGGGTATACAAATACGTACACAAATCTCCATTCCGTCATTATTTATTTTCTTCAAGATATTTGATTTTTGTTCTGCTAATATTTATCTTCGGTTTCGCTATTATTATATATCTTCGGTTTCATTATTATTTATTTTCGGTTTCGCTGTTATTATTTACTTTCGGATTTGCTATTATGTCCTCTATTTTCCATTATTTGGCCTCCTTCGATTTTCCCTGAGCATGGGCCGCCGTCGTGATGGACAATGGCGAAAAAATCGAGGCAACTCCACTTTATCTAGCATTTTTATCGAGCGCTGTATGTGGTGATAACGAACCTCGTGCTATTGCAAAACCTACATTAATATGTTAATTGATAAGTGTTTGGCAATGGCTCTCTGAATGTGTGTGTTTCAATTAACAATCCCAATAAGTACACATCATTCTATAGAATTTTTCAAAAAAATCCGTTCTACATTGCTCAGTAGTAAATAAAGCACTCGCACATGCATACTTATTGATATGTATCAATTTTGTACAAAAATATGTAATTAAAGTTTAAAATCAGTAAATAAATATTCTTCTTTTGATTATAGTAAATTTTTATATACCTATTTGGTTATACGAAAGAAATGTTGAATCTTTATACTCCTTTTACACGATCAGATCAGTCCAGCTATCAGTCTCAGTCTCAGTTCGATCGACAGTTAATCGTACGTCTAAATGCATAAATCGATGGACTGTTGCGATCTTTTGTAAAAACACCGTTCGATAGGCAATGAAATCTGGATTGAGACTGACTCTGGGATTGATCGTGTAAAATCAGCATTAAAGGGGCTTTTACACGATCAGTCCCAGTCTCAGTACAGATTTAATTGCCTATCATTCCGGATCCGAGTACAGTGCACTGTACATAACCTAGAAATGAAACGTGCCTGTAAAATTTCCAGAGATAATCTTGTCCTGCATCAAACCACCCGATATTAAAATGTAGTCGGCAACAGCAACGAAAGGGTGAAAATCTAGCCTTAATATAAACTAGGGTATAATCAACTTTATTTTAATTGTAATGTTTATGATTTTATGAATGTATAATGAGACCTCTGAAGAAGCGAATAGTTCGCGAAACGCGTCAGGCCTATAATTGAGAAATAAATTAATGTAAAACTAAAAATCATCATCTTCATTTCTTCGTCGTAATCAAGAACAGGATAACCAAAGAAAACAAAATTAAATAATCTATAATAAATGTCCAAGAAAAAAAACCCTTCCAAAGGAAATAAAATTAAATAAAATTAAAATTAATTATTATTAAATTAAAATAAAACAGTGGAATGGGATGGGACGGTGAATAGTTTCAATGGGAACGGGGATTGAACTGGAACGTGAAGAGAAATAAAGTGAAATACAATTAAAATGAATTATCATTGAATTAAAACAAAATAAGGGTATGTGATGGGATGGGGAAATAGAACGGAAAGGGAAATAAAATAAAGTGAACTAAAATAAAATATGTTTATATTGTGAAGGTATGCCCCCCCCCCCATCATTAGTAAATAACCGCAAACCGTACCGACAGAAAAATCAAACGACTCTTCCATAACTTAAATTGGTCAGAAAAAATAAAATAACAATAAATTGCTCGTGATCGTCATTAGTGATAGGACTCATTTATAATGTTGTGCGGTAGCAAACCCTACTAGATTCGTAGGTATCTATGCGTTTATCTTCATATCAAAACTTACTTCCAGGCGGGAATAACATACCTTACTTTCTTATCGAACTCTTAGGAATAAATAAAAATAGGTATGGGAAAGTTATATTTAAGAATACAAAGACTGTATCATCTATATTTTGTAGCTAATTGTTCCTTCGTAACAAGGTGAGGAAATGAAAAATAAGTGGGGAGAGGAAAGCGGAAATAAGGTCTAAACAGTGATAAGTGGGGAAATAATAAGTCTGGAAAAGAAAATAAAAGAAGGTAGGAAAGGGGTACGGCTCCGCCTCCGCCGTCCCGGAGTGATACACGACCCTGACCTTGTATCCCCTCATTTGAGGATTTGAGACTAAATCTCAGTTCTGTCGTAATGACAAAAGATATGAGCCGTAGCTCAGGTGTATTAAAGCCTTAGCTTTGTAAATGTTTGGAGTTCTTTGAGCCGTGACTCAGAACATTCTATTGAGGTAGAGCCTTAGCCCTGAAGATGGTGAAGTGATCTGAAAGCCTTAGCTTTGAGAATCATGTGGGGGTTAGAACCGTGGTTCTGTAAATGTTGGGTAATTTGAAAGCCATAGCTTTGTAAATGTTTGGAATGATCAATAGCCGTAGCTGGGTAGATCATGTGGGTTGCTAGTGAGCTTGTGAGGGAAGGAATTTACAT
>JAWQRP010005571.1:0-10563 GCA_033557875.1 Quadriops clusia
TATTCATTTTGAATAACATTTGCTTTGAATATCGTTCGTTTTAAATATCGTTCGTTTTGAATAACTTTCGTTTTGAATAACATTCGTTTTGAATAACATTCGTTTTAAATAACATTCGTTTTGAATAACATTCGCTTTGAATAACATTCGCTTTATAAAATGAGCTTAAAAAACTATGGATAAAATATATGTTCTGTATGTACAGTACATTAAGGGATATTAAAAATGCAATTGTTTTCAGAACAATACTATATAGCTAGTGAAACCTAGGGCTATTAAGACACTAAAGATTCAAGAAAATAATATAAAGAAACCTAGGGCTATTAAGAAACTACAGGTTCAAGAAAATATCCTAAAGAAACCTAGTGCTATTAAGACACTAAAGGCTCAAGAAAATAACCTAAAGAAACCTAAGGATATTAAGACACTAAAGATTCAAGAAAATAGCCTAATGCAACCTAAGGATATTAAGACACTAAAGATTCAAAAAAATAGCCTAATGCAACCTTAGGTTTCTTGAACCTATAGGTTCAAGAAAATATGTTAAACATAACAAGTTAAAAAACCTAGGGCTATTAAATACTAAAGGCTCAAGAGAATAACCTTAAGAAACTAAAGGTTTAAGAAAATAACCTAAAGAAACCTAGGGCTATTAAGACACTAAAGGTTCAAGAAAATATACTAAAGAGAACAAGCTAAAAAAACCTAGGGTTATTAAGACAGTAAAGCCTTAAGAAAATAATCTAAAGAAACCTAGAAACTAAAGGCTCAAGAAAATAACTTAAAGAAACCTAAGGATATTAAGACATTAAAGATTCAAGAAAATAGCCTAATGCAACCTAGGTTCAAGAAAATATGCTAAACAAAACAAGTTAAAAAAAGCTAGGGCTATTAAGACACTAAGGGTGAATTGCACCAACAAAAGTAATCATGAGTTAAAGTTAACCACTAGTTTGCTCATTAGTTTTATATTGAGTTAAGTAGAGTTTAACAATTGAATATAAAGTATATACTCTATATTCAATGGTTTAACTTTAACTAATTATTACTTTGTTGGTGCAACTGGCTCTAAAGGCTCGAGAAAATAATCTAAAGAAACCTAGGACTATTAAGACACTAAAGATTCAAGAAAATAGCCTAATGCAATCTAGATTCAAGAAAATATGCTAAACAAAACAAGTTAAAAAAACCTAGGGCTATTAAGACACTAAAGGCTCAAGAAAATAACCTAGAGACACCTAGGGCTATTAAGACACTAAAGATTCAAGAAAATAGCCTAATGCAACCTAGGTTCAAGAAAATATGTTAAACAAAACAAGTTAAAAAACCTAGGGCTATTAAGACACTAAATGTTCAAGAAAATAGCGTAATGCAACCTAGATTCAAGAAAATATGCTAAACAAAACAAGTTAAAAAAACCTAGGGCTATTAAGACACTAAAGGCCCAAAAAATAACCTAAAGAAACCTAGGGCTATTAAGAAACTAAAGGTTCAAGAAAATAGCCTAATGCAACCTAGGTTCAAGAAAATATGCTAAACAAAACAAGTTAAAAAAACCTAGGGCTATTAAGACACTGAAGGCCCAAAAAATAACCTAAAGAAACCTAGGACTATTAAGACACTAAAGGCCCAAAAAATAACCTAAAGAAACCTAGGGCTATTAAGAAACTAAAGGTTCAAGAAAAGGTTCAAATGCAACCTAGGTTCAAGAAAATATGCTAAACAAAACAAGTTAAAAAAACCTAGGGCTATTAAGACACTAAAGGCTCAAAAAATAACCTAAAGAAACCTAGGGCTATTAAGACACTAAAGGCTCAAGAAAATATCCTAAAGAAACCTAATGCTATTAAGATACTAAGGGTTCAAGAAAATATGCTAAACAAAACAAGCGAAAAAAACCTAGGGCTATTAAGACTCTAAAGGCTCAAGAAAATAATCTAAAGAGACCAAGGGCTATGAAGACACTAAAAACTCAAAAAATAACCAAAAGAAACATAGGACTATTAAGACACTAAAGGTTCAAGAAAGTAATCTAAGGAAACCTAGGGCTATTAAGACACTAAAGGTTCAAGAAAATAACCTAAAGAAACCTAGGGATATTAAGACATTAAAGGTTCAAGAAAATATGCTAAACAAAACAAGCTAAAAAACCTAGGGCTATTAAGACGCTAAAGGCTCAAGAAAATAATCTAAAGAGACCAAGAGCTATTAAGACACTAAAGACTCAAAAAATAACCAAAAGTAACCTAGGGCTATTAAGACACTAAAGGTACAAGAAAATAACCTAAAGAAACCTAGGGCTATTAAGACACTAAAGGTTCAAGAAAATAACCTAAAGAAACCTAGGGATATTAAGACACTAAAGGTTCAAGAAAATATGCTAAACAAAACAAGTTAAAAAACTAGGGCTATTAAGACACTAAAAGCTCAAGAAAATAATCTAAAGGGACCAAGGGCTATTAAGACACTAAAGACTCAAAAAATAACCAAAAGAAACAAAGGACTAGTAAGACACTAAAGGTTCAAGAAAATATCCTAAAGAAACCTAGGGATATTAAGACACTAAAGGTTCAAGAAAATATGCTAAACAAAACAAGCTAAAAAACCTAGGACTAATAAGACACTAAAGGTTCAAGAAAATAAGCTAAAGCAACCTAGGGTTATTAAGACACTAACAGTCTTATTCATAAAGGAAGACTAACGTAGGTCTTGTTAGAACGGCTTAAGAGGTTGTCAAACAATTATATCCTCAAAGTTTAGTATTTACGCGAATCAACGAGACTTAGTACAAAGCGGTTTGAACCTGGTTTAAGGGTATTTTATGAATAATTCAGCTTCAGTCTTATTCATAAACAATTTTAGATATTAATTACTGGATATGTATGTAATTTTTCTTGATGATGTTTAACCTTTAGAAGAAACCACTTTATGTAACGTTAAAATTTAAAGTCGCCTTTAAATTGTAAATTGCGTTTCATAACCGCTCTTTATTGTATCGTATTTAAAGTCACATTAAGTCAAAGTGACACTTTAGTTTAAATTACTTTAACGAATTATTATAAAACAGGCTGTAAGGCTGGAAATTAACACACCGTTATAAAGAAAAATAAGAGGTGAAAATCTGTTAGAAACCTATTGCTACTCGTTTTAAAAAAATTTTCGTTTTTACTAATGTTTAATTTGAATATATTCGTTTTGAATAACTTTCCTTATGAATATCGTTCGTTTTGAATATTGTTCGTTTTGAATATTGTTCGTTTTGAATAACAATCTTTTTGAATAATATTCATTATGAATAACGATAGTTTTGAAATACTTTCGTTATGAATATCCTATGTTTTGAATAAAATTCGTTTTGAATATCTTTTGTTATCATTATCATTCGTTTTGAATAACATTCGTTTTGAATAAGTTTGGCTTTGAATATCTTTTATTTCGAATAACGTTCGTTATGAATAACTTTGTGAATGACGTTTGTTTTTAATAACTTTTGTTTTGAATAAGTTTTGTTTTGAATAACATTTATTTCGAATATCGTTCGTTTTGAATAACTTTGTGAATGACGTTTGTTTTTAATAACTTCCGTTTTGAATATTGTTGTTTAAATAATAATTATTTTGAATAATATTCCTTTTGAATAACACATATTTGTAATAAAGTAATATTTTATTGGAATAATATTCGTTTAGAATAATATTCGTTTTGAATTATACTCGTGTTACAAAATAAGCTGATAAACTAGGGATAAACCCTACGGTTGTGAAAACACTTAAGGTTTGAAAATAAATTAAATAGAGCTAGGGTAGTAATAATAAATAATATATAGACACTAAATGTAGTCTTTCATAAGTTGGTAAATTTAAGATTAATTGTTTTAAGAAATTTTTTATACCTACAAATTTTGCAATTTAGTTTCATTTACAACTTTTTTGATATTACTTCTATTATTATGTATGTAAGTTAATAATGCATTAAGTTAAAAATGTATTAAGTTAACAATGTCTTAAGTTAACAATGTCTTAAGTTAACAATATATTAAGTTAACAATATATTAAGTTAACAATATATTAAGTTAACAGTGTATTAAGTTTACAATATATTAAGTTAACAATGTATTAAGTTAACAATGTATTAAGTTAATAATGTATGTAAGTTATGAATGTATGTAAGTTATCAATGTCCCTCGAGTGTGACTAACAATTTTATTATTGCACATCGGATAAATTAATATTTATAATGCTATTTAGCTCCAATAATTTTATGTACACAGAGTACACTATTTCACATTCATGGGTATTGCAAGAATATTTTTCTTTGTATTCCACTCATAAAGATAACAGGCCTTATTTATAATAAGTTGCAATGTAGGCAAGAACAACAACGTCCAGACAGTCGAGGGCAGTGTACGCCGCAAACAATTATTCGATAAACTCGCTATTGCAATAAGTTTTGCACTCACTTTCAGCTCGTTATTATTCACTTTAGCAGTAAACTTTTGGAGAACTACGAATTACTTCAAAAACGAATTACTTCAAAACCGAATTACTTCAAAACCAAATTACTTCAGAAACGAATTATCTAAGAATCGAATTATCAAAGAAACGAATTATCAAAGAAACGAATTATCAAAGAAACGAATTATCAAAGAAACGAATTATCAAAGAAACGACTTATCAAAGAAACGAATTATCTAAAACTCAAATTATCTAAGAAACAATTTATCTAAGAAGCGAATTATCCAAGAAACGAATTACATAAGAAACAAATTACCTAAGAAACCAATTTTCTAAGAAACGAAATATCCAAGAAACGAATTACATAAGACACAAATTATCTAAGAAACAATTTATCTAAGAAGCGAATTATCCAAGAAACGAATTACATAAGAAACAAATTATCTAAGAAACAAATTATCTAAGAAACAAATTATCTAAGAAACAAATTAACCTACAAACGAATTACCTAAGAAAAGATGGATTACCCAAGAAAACGACTTAAGGCCCGATGAAATCCCCCTCTGGCAATTACGTCGCCTCAGCAAGACCCTTAATTATCTCCTTAATATTTACACGGGGCCAATTTACGAAACACATCTCTCGCGTGGGAGTTTGGCTTTACAGGCCAATTTGTAAATGCTCAACTGTGCAAAGTTCCAAGCAGCTCTAATTAGCAGGGCGACACTGTACTTTCTGGCTCGATTTGGAAGGCCATACTGCGCTATCAAAATTCAACTAATTTTTATTATTCTTATTTTATTTATCTTCATTTTATTTATGTTTATTTTATTTATCTTCATTATATGTATTTCAATTTTATTTGTCTTCATTATATGTATTTCAATTTTATTTATCTTCATTATATGTATTTCAATTTTATTTATCTTCATTATATGTATTTTAATTTTATTTATGTTAATTTTTTTTCAATTTTATTTACATTAATTACATGTCTTACAGTTTTGTTTTTTTACCATTGATCTTATTCTTATTATGTTTGTTTTATTTACGCGATTTTTCGTAAATCGACGAGCGGCAATGACTAAAATTAGTTTGGTTCAGATACACGGGGACAAAGTTTAGTCTGGCGGAGATAAGAGGAGATAAAGAAAAGACAAAATAATTGTGTATAATTGTTTAAGCGCTAACTGCTCATGTGACTGCCTTGATGAATGGATTCAATTATGAAATGCACAAACATGGCAGCCCGGTCAAATTTGGGATATTATTTTTTGGGAATAACAATTTGTTACAGCGAACACTTGTGCATGTCTCGAAGTTCGTTCGTGTAAGTACTGAAGTACTTCTGTTTTCCTCATTATAGTCGGCTTTATCGGCGTGACTTTTGACACACATAATATTCATATTTCCATAATATCTCAATCTTCCGACCATTATTCGTTGATTAAACACAAGACGGCTTTACGTCAGTTGTGTGTTATCGGAAAGAAGGAACAGATTTTTCGACTTTTGCTGTATTTAAGGCTTTCGGGTAATCTCTATCTATTAATTGCAATGTCATTTCGAGTGTGTTGTGTCTACGGCGCGCTCAAAAGTAACTCCATAAATCATCGGCGAACAACAAGAGAGGCGAACAATTATTTCGCTCGGTCTCTCCCACATTAGGTATGATCTAATTCCTGTAGTTTTCCTAAGCGGCTTTGATAAGCCTCAACTACTGTTGGCTCGATTGCTGGTTTGTGGGAGATAAAGGAGCCGTTATGTTTGGTTTACATTACGCGTATACTCGAGAACCGAGCCAAATGTTAGATAAGTAAGTTAGTAAGGGTGTTGATAGAGAGTACGTATGCGTGTAAGTAATTGTTGACTGTCTGTCTAGACGTCAAAGAATGTTAAGGGTTACTCGATCCAGATGATGTACAGGCACATAATTGTGGTACAGGCTGTGTGTACAGTCGAGGCCGATTTAAATGTTTAAATTTCCCCAAACAAATTTGTCGCTAACGTTGAATTAGTAATGTTTCATTCATGGTCTCAGCGTCAATCTTTGAATAAATAAAGCGGGCGCATTCTTCGCCGATTTAAAACCGATTGACACTAATTGCGTCGTCTGGGTGCTAATCAGAAGACCTGCCTTTAATTAAACGTGATGGACATGCGAATCTGTACCACCCTTAATAAGTATTTCCTTCTAGATTCCTTGTAGTAAAAAATAAACACAGTAAAAAATAAATATAACAAAAAGCAAATAAAAAAAATGTGTTATTTGAAAAGAACGTCTAAAGGATTTTTTCGCCTAGACGTTGCTCTCGACCGAACTGATGTATCCCATCGGGCGAGATTTTAATTGCTTTTTAAGTGTTTAATTAGAATTAAGCGCAAAAGCGACAGACGCTCAATTTGAGAGATTTTTTATCTAACGCAATTCGAGGCGAGCGGTTTTTCCTTCGCCGGCCGTTCGCATATTAATAGCACGTTCGTCCTGTTTGCCCCTTTGAACCATGACTCAGGTTTCTGGCGATGCATCATGCTGCAGCGATATGCAATTTCTGATGATAGAGCGAATGATACGACACATAACGTGTTCCAGAAGTCATTAGCTCGCCCGAACAAAACTGTTTTCCGTCTGCTCATTTAAAAAAAACTCCATTGAGTTTCCCTATACCCGCACAATTGGCGGAGGCACGCGGTAGATTCAGAACCAAGATGTTTCTCAACTTTCTATCGTCTTAAAAGCGTTCTAACCGAAGCGAGGCTTGCTACTGATATCTCCAGTTGAGGCCCGAGCATTTTAATGAAGGTTTTCTTCGAGAAGAATGCCGCTTGCCGTAATTATATTAGAAATATCGTTGCTAGTTGCGATCGTGAGACAAAGTGAGGCAAGGTATTTTGCGTAACGAGTTCGGCTACTAGCACATACCTGGCGACCCCTTCTTCTCCGTACGTCGTCTGTTTACCTTATTAAGGGCAATTTGCTCAATTTTTGCGTCTGGAAGTCCAGACGAAAGAACGCATTTGCAAACTTAATCGCCTTCTAGCGAATTTCCTAGCGCAATCTGCGTCGATTAGATTAGATTGCGGGACTACTTTGTATTGCTTGTTGTTTGTTATCTTTCCCAGAGATGTAAGCGCGATTTTACTACATTACTTAAGTATGTATGTGTGTACGAATGTTTATGTGTGTTACATATGTGTATGCGTGTGTATATGTTTATATGTGCCTGTGTGTTAATAATAGAAATTGTTGTCAGGGCTTGAGTAAGGAGCGAGTCTGAGGCGTTATAGATAAAAGCGATTCGAGATAAATTTATTAGATAATCGGCGTACTTGTGGACATGAGAATGGTTTTTAGATTGTTTGTCGGTGATTAGTGCGTATACCTTACCTACTGCATTTTGTATACATATAATGTGCACTGTAAAATATTTACGTAACTGTAGGTACTTGCTACTTATGGCGACATACCTAATACGTATTAGATTACATTAACAATGACTTAAATATAAAAAAAATAAATTGTTTCTTTCAGGAATATTAAGTGGTTTCCTTGATCGAATACAATATAGTCTATTAAACGATAAATAGTTTTTATATATATTACATCTTATCGCAAGTCATTTTAGTTTACTTTAATTTTCAAGTGCTGGAAGATTTTTTATAACTGAAGAGCTTATAGCAATGAATAAATAGTGCACATAATAGATAGATAGATATGTATGTATTGTCACAATCTTAAGGTTTTTTAATTACATACTATTAGTACCTGGGAAAACGTGTAAATCATTTAATAATAATGTGCATTGATAACCATGGATTATAAAAATTGTCCACAATTAGCATTCCAAAAAAAATTCAAAGTATAGCTCTAGATTACTGCTTAAGTTTTACCGCGAACTTGTAAACCTTAATATTTTTATAGACTTAAGTTTAAGCCAGGGATTTTTAGCTTTATTTTCAAACGATTAAGTGCACCGCGAAAAGTATGGCACTTTCTTATAAATACCTTCATGGTTTTAAATTATAAATATATATATATGTAATATGATATAAATTTCCTTATCTTATATTATGAAATGTCCTATATTATTACTTATAATAAATAATAAATTATAGGAAATGTCATAACTTAAAATAAATTTATTTCCTATCATATTTGTATCTTATTACCCTGAAGTTGTTGTTGCAAATAAATTAAAATTACGTGTTGAAAATAATAGTTCTCTTAATTCTAAAGCCCCTTGATTTTTTGACTGCGTAATTTGTAAGAGTTAATTTTAGTTTATTCTCAAATATTTTGATTTAATGATATTAATTCAGTTTAAATTATTTATTTTCATTTCAAGCTATTTATTTTCATTTGAAATTATGTATTTTTCATTTGAAATTATTTATTTTGAATTCAAAGTATTTATTTGTATTTGTAATTATTTTTTTATTAATTGATATCATTTATTCAAATTATTTGTTTGAATAAAAATTATTAACTGAGAATATAAATAATTAATTGAGAATATAAATAATTAATTGAGAATATAAATAATTAATTGAGAATATAAATCATTAATTGAGAATCAAATTAAATAATCTCAATAAAAAAATACTTTCAATTGAAAATAAATACTTTAAATTGTTTCGTAGTATGTAAATAATAAACTTTTTTTGTGAAATTATAAACTGAAATTAATTCTTTAGAATTGCGATTATTTATTTTGAATTGAAGTGAAAGTATTTATTTTAAATTTTAGTTTATTAAGCTTTAATTAAAATTATTTAATTTGAAATAAAATTATTTAATTTGAATTAAAATTATTTAATTTGAATTAAAATTATTTAATTTGAATTAAAATTATTTAATTTGAATTAAACTTGTTTACATAAAACATCTCTAAATAAACTTGTTTATAAAAACCAAAATTCTCTAAAACAACTCTAAATAAACTTGTTTATAAAATCAAAAACCTCTAAATTTTAATTATCAAGAATGTCGGCCTTGCTCGCTTCGCTCGCAAGCGCTCGCGCCTTCGGCGCTCGCTTTTAATAATCTCAACTGGAGCTTCTAACATTCAACTTTCTGCTACTACACAAAATATTAAATTACTTACGAATTGAAATTATAGCTGAAATTATTTCTTTAAAATTGAAATTATTTCTTACGAATTATTTTTTTAGAATTGACATTATTTATTTTGAAGTGAAATGAACGTATTTATTTCAAATTATGTTTATTAATCTCTAATTAAAATTATTGAATTTCAATTAGAAGTATTTTATTTGAATTAAACTTGTTTATGAAAACAACTCTAAATAAACTTGTTAATAAAAACAAAAATTCTCTAAAACAACTCTAAATAAACTTGTTTATAAATACAAAAATTCTCCAAAACAATTCTAAATAAATTAGTTTATAAAAACAAAAATTCTCTGTATTTTAATTATCAAGAACGTCGGTCTTGCTCGCTTCGCTCGCAAGCGCTCGCGCCTTCGGCGCTCGCTTTTAATAATCTCAACTGGAACTTCTAACATATAACTTTCTGCTACTACAGAATATATTAAATTAATTACGTATTGAAATTAGAATTTGAAATTATTTCTTTAGAATTGAAATTATTTCTTTAGAATTGAAATTAATTCATTAGAATTATTTTTTTAGAATTGACATTATTTATTTTGAAGTGAAATGAACGTATTTATTTCAAATTAAGTTTATTTCTTTAATTAAAATCATTGAATTTCAATTAAAATTAATTTATTTGAAATAAAATTAGTTTATTTGAATTAAACTTGTTTATAAAAACAACTCTAAATAAACTTGTTTATAAAAACAAAACTTCTCCAAAACAATTCTAAATAAACTAGTTTATAAAAACAAAAATTCTCTGAACTTTAATTATCAAGAACGTCGGTCTTGCTCGCTTCGCTCGCAAGCGCTCGCGCCTTCGGCGCTCGCTGTTAATAATCTCAACTGGAGCTTCCAACATACAACTTTCTGCTACTACACAAAATATTAAATTACTTACGAATTGAAATTATAGCTGAAATTATTTCTTTAAAATTGAAATTATTTCTTACGAATTATTTTTTTAGAATTGACATTATTTATTTTGAA
>JAWQRP010005572.1:0-10563 GCA_033557875.1 Quadriops clusia
AGTTAAAGAAATAAGACAGTTAAAGAAGTGAAGACTTACCAAAGATATAGTGCTTTAAATAAGACAGTTAAAGAAATAAGACAGTTTAAGAAATAACAGAGTTAAAGAAGTGAAGATTTACCCAAGATCTAGGGATTTAAATAAAACAGTAAAAGAAATATGACAGTTAAAGGAGTGAAGACTTACCAAAGATATGGGGCTTTAAATAAGAGAGTTACAGGAATGAAAACTTACCAAAGATCTAGGATTTTAAATAAGACAGTTAAAGAAATAACACAGTTAAAGGAGTGAAGACTTACCAAAGATCTAGGGCTTTAAATAAGACAATTAAAGAAATAAGACAGTTAAAAGAGTGAAGACTTACCAAAGATCTTGGACTTTAAATAAGACAGTTAAAGGAGTGAAAACTTATCAAAATATCTAGGGCTTTAAATAAGACAGTTAAAGAAATAAGACAGTTAAAAGAGCGAAGACTTACCAAAGATTTTGGTCTTTAAATAAGACAGTTAAAGAAATAAGTCAGTTAAAGGAGTGAAGACGTACTAAATTTCTACGGCTTTAAATAAGACAGTTAAAGAAATACGACAGATAAAGGAGTGAAGACTTGCTAAAGATCTTGGACTTTAAATAAGACAGTTAAAGAAATAAGACAGTTAAAGGAGTGAAGACTTGCTAAAGATCTTGGACTTTAAATAAGACAGTTAAAGAAATAAGTCAGTTAAAGGAGTGAAGACGTACTAAATTTCTCCGGCTTTAAATAAGACAGTTAAAGAAATACGACAGATAAAGGAGTGAAGACTTGCTAAAGATCTTGAATCTTAAATAAGGCAGTTAAAGAAATAAGCCAGTTAAAGGAGCAAATACTTACCAAGGATGTAGAGCTTTAAATAAGACATATTTGACCCAAAAAAGGGAGGGCATAGTGCAAATTTAGTCAGAAAAAATAGTTTTAGTTAACACACTAACCCTCAGTATGACAAACGACAGTTATCCTTAAGCTAAGTTAGCGAACCAATCATCTTTCGCTATTTTAAAAATATCTAATAGCTGATTGGTTTGCTAACTTAGCTAAAGGATAACTGTCGTTTGTAATACTGGGGGTTAACCTTGTTTGTGACGAATCTCGCCAAACAAATTGGGTATAATAACATGTATGTTGTTATGGTTGCCTAACCTTGTCGTATTTGACATTTATCAAATGACAATGAATGCGCTCGGAGATTGAGTTTAACATTAAGGAACTTTAACATTAAGACACTTTAACATTAAGAAAATTTAACCTTAAGACAATTTAACATTAAGGAACTTTAACATTAAGACACTTTAACATTCAGAAAATTTAACCTTAAGACAATTTAACATTAAAAAAATTTAACATTAAGACAATTTAATATTAAGACAATTTACCATTAAGAAAATTTAAAATCAAGACAAATAAACATTAGGAACATTTTACATTACGACAATTCAACATTAAGACAATATAATATTAAGTGAATTTAACATTAAGGCACATATCTATTACCACAAATAACCAGATAGCTCATCAGATAGGGACAAAGGTTGCGGTTTTGAGCCTGAAATAACATCTTTTTCTGTATGTTCTGGCATCTTTTTGGGTATGTTCTGACATCTTTTTTAAGATGGCACTACGGGCAATAAATGTCAAATTTAAACGTTTTATTTCTTAAAAACGTTATCGTATTTAGTTTTAGCAGGTTTTAACTTTTGAGACCTGCACGGCATAACATGATGCAAGATTTCATAGGCCTTCGGGAGTTATAATAAATCGTGGAGAGTGGTAAAACCATTGCATTTTTTTACAGGCATAATTGGTTGTTTTTTTTTTCATCTTCTTCTAGTCTTTGAATTTTCTTGCAACTTAGGCAACCCATTTCTAATGAAAAGCATTAGATGAGCTATCTGGTTATCTATGCTATTACCAAAAAATAAAATATACATCCCTATAATGTAGACAACCAGACATACATAATTAAATTGAATTGTATTTTCCAAAATTTATAGTACTGGTGATTCTCAATCTCAAACAAAAAGATGTTGAGTATCATTACTTGTAGATGAGCTGGTAAACTGTCCCTTTAATACAATATGCGAACGCACCCCAGGATACATGACAAGCTCCAAATATGACAAACGAAATTACCAGATTATTTGCATATGATAATTAATGCACATTACAAGTTGTAAGTATTGAATTTCTCAGGATTCATCCACTTTTTACCTTACATCCTCCCATTTCTCGGACTATAAATAGTCGTTTTAGGACAAAAACTACTGATTTTTCTATAAAAAAATTTAAAACGACGAGTGCGTTTTATCCACATCGAACCAATTAATTATTTTAATAATGCAAATATTCATATTGTTTGTGTAGTAGTTTAACGTTACGTCTTGTATATCTGGGTGTCGTAAGGAACATGCTATAATTTCCATTATTCAAGATGAAATGTTGGATTAATAAAACAAACAATATAAATATTTGCATTTTTAATTGAATAAACTAAAACTTAACATATCTAACAGTATTAATTTACTCCTTTAGGTATACCTATTAATTTCTGTTTTAAGCAGTCGAACTGTAAAAAAGTTTGAGAATCTCTGCTCCTTTACACGTGTTCTAAACCAAACAAAGTAGACAACATCAAGAATTATCGAGGCGATAATTGAAAATAAATATGCGCATACTTGCCCGTCCCGAGCGACCCTATTTCCATGCATAATCCTCTCTTTCGATCGCGAGCTTCTTTGTCGAGCTTCGTTTCTAAGTTTCGTTCTCAAATTTCATTTCCTGTTGCTTCATTTTCCATAGTTTCATTTCCTATAGCTTCATTTCGTATAACTTCATTTCCTATAGCTTCATTTCCTATAGCTTCATTTCCTATAGCTTCATTTCCTATAGCTTCATTTCCTATAGCTTAATTTCCTATAGCTTCATTTCCTATAGCTTTATTTCCTATATCTTCATTTCCTATAACTTCAAGTTTCATTTTCTATAGCTTTATTTCTTAGAACTTTATTACGTAGCTTTTTTGTCTAAGTTCATTTTCTGACTTTACTCCTTAACTTCATTGACTACTTAGTTTCATTCGTTAGTTTTATTACATACTTTAATTTTCTAATTTCGTACTCAAATTTTATCCCCTAGTTTCATTCCCAAATTTTATTATCTAGTTTTATCCCTTAATTTCATTCTCAATTTTATCCTCTAGTTTCATCCACAAATTTCATCCTCTAGTTTCATCCCCAAATTTCATCCTCTAATTTTATTCTCAAATTTCATCCGCTAGTTTCATCCTCAAATTTCATTCTCTAGTTTCATCCCCAAATTTCATCTTCTAATTTTATTCTCAAATTTCATCCCCAAATTTCATCCTCAAATTTCATCCTCAAATTTCATTCTCTAGTTTCATCCACAAATTTCATCCTCTAGTTTCATTCCCAAATTTCATCCTCTAATTTTATTCTCAAATTTCATCCTCAAATTTCATCCTCAAATTTCATTATCTAGTTTCATCCACAAATTTCATCCTCTAGTTTCATCCCCAAATTTCATCCTCTAATTTTATTCTCAAATTTCATCCTCAAATTTCATCCTCAAATTTCATCCTCAAATTTCATTATCTAGTTTCATCCACAAATTTCATCCTCTAGTTTCATCCCCAAATTTCATCCTCTAATTTTATTCTCAAATTTCATCCTCAAATTTCACCCTCAAATTTCATTCTCTAGTTTCATCCACAACTTTCATCTTCTAGTTTCATCCCCAAATTTCATCCTCCAGTTTCATTCTCAAGTTTCATCCCCAAGCTTTATTCCCTAGTTTCCTCTGCCTCAACCTTCCTCAGCCTCACTCACGATGACGGACTTGCAACCGAATAAAAATAATAAAGCAGAGATAAAAGGAATAAATCCGACCCAAACACGGAAGCCGCAGAATCTAATAGTGAGTCCCAAGGCCGAAAATAATAGGGGCGGGACATGTTATTCCCTGGCTGGCTCGGATGTCTGCACATCCACATCCACATCCACGTCGACATCGACATCCACATCCACATCTTCGTCTAGCCTGCGAAGGAGGAACGAGAGGGAGAGAGAGCGAGTGAGGAATGTAAATGAGGGATTCGAGAGATTGAGAGGGTTCCTGCCCCAGGCCCCGGGCCCCGACGAAGCCTCGAGAAGAAGCAAACTTGATACCCTGAGAGCTGCCATCTCGTATATTAAATATCTGCAAGATTTACTAGAACAGGACTTCGGCGGGAACTGCGTGGGGAAATGATTTTTTTTGTCGGGAAACTCGCACGCAAGCTGTGCCTTAATGTTATGTGAAAAGTTTTAGCGGCGATATAAAAAGGAGTCCTTTGTCTTTCGCGAAATCTACGTGTGTGCCCCAGGTTTCGGGTAAGTTTGACGCTATGTATATATGTGCACTAAGATGTAATTTGAGTCCTGGAGATTGTTCAAAAAAACCAAAGAATAAGTTGAAATTAGTGCGCGATGAATAATAAATCATGTCCCTACTAGTTAGCCTTCTAAATCCTTAGACTGTCAACTGTGTACGGCAGCGAGTTGTGTCTCAAGAGACTGAATAATTTAGGGAGAATTAAATTTGCACGAGTGATCGGTCTAGCTCTGGGCAAAAAGACTATCATCCACTGCAGATGTCAGCGGCAATCCCTGCAACTAGGAGATGTTCACAGTTGGCAGACCTGCTCGGTCCGGGCGAGAATGTCCAACAGCTCGTCCTGAATCCTGTGAATTATTTGCAGTTGCAGGACTTGTCTCCAGACCCTCATCGATAAACCTGGAATGTTCGTCTAGGCTCCTTGCATCCTTTTGTAAATACTTCCTCGCTGAGTTAAAAGTTAGAGAATTTATTTGTGGTTAAAGGTATCCAAAAGAGCCATAAGTAACTCATCTGTCCAGATAAGTATGCTTAAAATAAGTATGTCCAAAATTTTCAGTTTATACTTGGGCCACATTTTGGTAAAATGAATCAAGATATTACGAATAGAGGGCGCAGCCTGGAATCCAGGAAAGAAAAGTTCCACCATAACTCCTCCTTCCCCTAGAGCCGAAAAATCCTCGGCATTCTCCCCGTTCCAGGAGCATGTCCTTAATCGAAGTTCCAAGTTCTTTTTCCTCGGAAACGTACGAGCAGGAGTAAAAATGAAATTTAATATCCTGCCACCAATAAGGCCATTGTGCGAGATTCAAAGTTCCTTGGAACCCTTTTTATGACCCAGCTTGGCATTTGCAACAAACTCCTTAACGTCCTCGCGAACTTCCGAAGTTGCGTGTGTATAATTTAATTTTGTCCCCAGTTTTGAACTTTTAATAACGCCATTAACTCCGCAGCCATCCAGCCAGCCGTGGACCCGAGTGCTAATGTACTCTAACGGCATTAGCCCCAGGTCTCGCGCCAGCTTCGATGCTTCGCTAGGGCGCCCTAGAGGGGTTAAACCTGCCCTGATCTGCCCTATCCTTCGACCTCTTTCATTTTCAGCGAATTCCCTTTGTTTAAGGACTAATTGTCGCCTCCTTCAATTTACCCAACGAAATCAGAGCAGTCGAGATTATACAAAACAAAACCAATTAGATTTAATGTAGGGTTTGTTGCAGTTTCTCCTTTTACATTATTAGTTGATTGCTGATGGTTTGCTTCCTGGGGATGAGAAAAAAGTAAAGGGAGTTTTAACAAAAGTAAAGAGAATTTTAACAAAAGTAAAGAGAATTTTAACAAAAGTAAAGAGAGTTTTCACAAAATCAATAATCAAATTTTACAATATGAATTTTTCATTACCCCCGTTCGTGATACACTAGTTGGCATAAATTATTTCAGGTGTCCTCATAAGTCGAGAAAAGGAGCGATTAGACCCGAGGAATCTTTCGTTTTTAATAATCTGGCAATCCGAGTGGAGTATATAAGCAGAATTTGTCATTTGTGGCGCACTTTGAACCTTCTCTTTGAGCACAAACTCCAAACCATTAACCATGGAGGACGGCTATTTGGCCAAAAGTATTCATATCCTCAAACTTTTCGGGTACCATCCCCAATCATCAATTTTCTCCAAGACTCTGGTAATCGTTACCACCTCCATCACCGTGTTTTTGTTCACATTGACGAATTTGGGTTTTTTTGACAAGGATCTGCCTTTTAAAAAATTGGCAGCAATTGTTGAATCTGATTGCATGTTTGGGATTGTAAGTTATCGAACTTCCTATTAATTATATTTCTGTTATTAATATTTTTTATTAATCACAAAAAAAAAACAAATTAATCATAATATTTTTATTAATCACAAGAATATATACTAGTGTCTTTATAAATTTATTTCCCAGGCACTCTGGAGGATGTTCATGCTCCCAATCTACAAAAACGACATCTTCGAACTGGGCGAACAAGCCAAAAATTTTTGGTCAATAAGCGAGGCTCCCGAGGACCTAAGGAAAACGTTCGAATCCTCATTTCGTTTCATCGGCAAAATGAGAAAAGTTTTCTATTCCATGATGGTCATTGACACCATGGTCCTTATTCTAACTCCAGTTTTCCAACCAGGAGTATACGCCATGTATTATTACATCCCATCAAATTTTCACCTAATCAACCACTTCACAACTCAAGTACTTCAGGCAATATTCGTACTCTTCATCATTCATGTAGCTATGGGAGACGAGATTGCCTACATGTCCTTTTGCGTTAACGTAACCATTCAATTCAGGATGTTAGGACGAAAATTGAAAAACCTGGGATTTACCCATCAGGATGTCAAGAGTTGTGTAGAGCACCATGTGTTTCTTACCCGGTAAATTATCTACTTACTTACACTATAACCTTATTAATATTTTCTTCTAGATTCGTCAAAACCATGAGAAAAGTCTACTCATTCCAAATCCTAGGCCAAATCATGCTCCTAGCTCTCTTGATGGCCTTCCAAATGTACTCAGTGTACAGAGAGACAGCAACAGTCATCTACACTGTCAAAAGCGCAATCGCTACTTTTTGTTACGTTTGCATATGTGCTTTTTACTGCCTTACTGCAGCTGAAATCACGATAGAAGCCTCCAAATTGGCTAATGATGCGTATGAAAGCAATTGGTACAATTGTCACCCTAAAGTAGCGAAAAGTGTTGCGATTATCATAAGACGATCTCAGAAACCTTTGTCCTTGACGGCGGGAGGATTCCATGATGTTAGCAGGGAAACCATGACTGCTGTAAGGATTATAAAAACTTCATGTCATTTCAATTAATTAATATTAATATTAATGTATATTCTTGTTTAAAATCTCTCTTCTTTCACATGTTTTTTTAAATGTTTTTCTTTCTTCTTTTAGATAGTCCGGGCCAGTTTTACGTACTTTACTCTATTTAAAACACTTCAGGATAATACCAATTAGATTACCAATGAACAATGGTAAAACGAATATTTATTAGTAAAAGATTGTATTAGTACCTATTAGTAAAAGCATAGTAAAATAAATATTAGTACTAAATATTAGTAAAACATATTAGTAAAAAATGTTAGTTAAGCCTCAACGCATTTTGCTTATCAGAAATAAATTAGGTTTTTCCAAACGGAAGGTAGACGCGCACTGTAGCATAGGCAACCAAGAATGACTCAACCCGATTGGCCAGCATACTGCAGCAGTGTGGCGCCCAGTGTCAAGTGCTAAGTGACGCATGCGCATGCAGTCGCTTTGAGCTTCTTTATATAAGGACTGTTCGAAGAGTTTGCCCTGCACTGCTCAGAGCAACAAAGGGCCAATCAAATTTTACATTTCAAAGTGGATCTCAAACGTTATTGGTCGGTTAGTGCTCCGAACAACAATGGACTACTCATCAAACATACCCATAACCAACAACTGCAATAGCGTCTTTTAAACATCTTTCAACGACTTCGTTGACTTCTTTATTGATGATGTCATCTCCGGAATAAAGAATATTTCGTATCGTCCATTAATGGAAATACATCTACAAAGACGTGTTATAAAAACGAATCATTTTTCCAACGCTAGAACAACGATTTAGCAGAAAAATAGAGAAACGTGCAACTAACTGATTGTCGCAATGAGAACAGAACTTTTTGCAACGAAATCCAGAGAATCTGCCAGCTTATTGATGAGGATCGTGAACGGACTCCTGGAGCTTGAAATAATTCGCTGAATTACGTTACTAGTGGCCAGTCGAGTCTTGCACGTCTGCCAACTGTACAGGACTGTAACTCCTCGGATTGTCCCTGACAGCTGCAATAGAATAGAGAGACTTTTTGTTTGGTGATTTCTCCAAGCGAGACAGATCATTCGTGCAAATTTAATTGTGTCTCGCTAAATTATTCAATCTTTATCCCTGCGTCCAACTATTGTTTCCGCAACGTCAATAGACTTCGCTGGGCTATGATGGAAAGGTTCTAATCTAACGCTTTGGCGTTTTATCACTTTTGGCTCTAATTCTCTAAGGGTCTAACTCTCGAAGGCTCTAACTCTCGAAGACTCTAACTCTCGAAGACTCTAACTCTCGTAGGCGCTAATTCTCGAAGGCTCTAACTCTCGATATCTCTAACTCTCGTAGGCGCTAACTCTCGAAGGTTCTAACTCTCGAAGGCTCTAACCCTATAACTAGCGAGAACAGGATTTATTATTCATTGCCCCTAATTGGGTTGGGCGGGGAAGGGCTGGACAACGAAGTAATATTTAATGAGGCCTTAAATGGTAATTACGAAAAATACCAAGATAAATGAAACGAACCTCTGGAATACTTCGCTCGAAGCAATCTAATCGGGAGATTCGTTTTGCTTTAGGAAGTGGAACGATTTTTTATTTTTGTTTTATGGGGTATTAACAAATAACATCTTGTCTATTATTATGCTTATTATGCGATTGCAGAATTCGGTATTATCGACATTGCGACCACATATAAAATTCGCTGTCTGATTTTTTTTATTTGATATTTAATTTCGTTATTTTTATTTTTTAATTTTCATACTATTTTATCACTTTTTAGTTTTAGAATGTCAAGTGAGAAGTTGCAATATTAAAAATAATTTTCTGATAAAACCGTATTTTGAATCAACTCATTCCAGTTTAATGTTTTAAAAGCGAGCGCCGAAGGCGCGAGCGCTTGCGAGCAAAGCGAGCAAGACGGACGTCCCAATAATTAGGGAAAGTAGGTAAACGGTTTATTTATTATTTAATTTGCTTATTTTTATATCTTAATTAATTTCCTTATTTTTATTTGTTATTTAATTTCTTTATTTTTATTTCTTATTTGCTTATTTTTATTTTTTAATTTTCTTACTATTTTATCACTTCTTGGTTCATCTTGAATTAACTCACTCCAGTTGACTGTAATAAAAGCGAGCGCCGAAGGCGCGAGGTGCGAGCGCTTGCGAGCGGAACGAGCAAGACCGATGCCCCAATAATTAGGAAAAGCAGGCAAATAGTTTATATTATACGTTTTGTATTATAACGTATATTTTCTATTTAAACTTAATTTTCTTATTAAAATTTCTTATTTAATTTCCTTATTAAAATTTCTTATTTAATTATCTTATTAAAATTTCTTATTTAATTTAATTGTTAAAATTTCTTATTTAGTTTTCTTATTAAAACTTGCTATTTAACTTTCTTATTAAAACTTATTATTCAAATTTCTTATTTAATTATCTTATTTTTATTTTTTAATTTTCATACTATTTTATCACTTTTGGTTTTAGAATGTCAAGTGAGAAGTTGCAATATTAAAAATAATTTTCTAATAAAACCGTATCTTAAATTATTTCACTCTAGTTGAGATTATTAAAGCGAGCGCCGAAGGCGCGAGCGCTTGCGAGCGAAGCGAGCAAGACGGACATCCCAATAATTAGGGAAAACAGGTAAACGGTTTATTTCTTATTTAATTTCCTTATTTTTATATCTTATTTTATTCCCTTATTTTTATTTTTTATTTAATTTCTTTATTTTTATTTCTTATTTAATTTCCTTATTAAAATTACTTATTTAATGTTATTATTTTTATATCTAATTTAATTTCCTTATTAAAATTACTTATTTAATTTTATTTTTTTTATATCTTATTTAATTTCCTTATTTTTATTTTTTAATTTTCATACTATTTTCTCACTTTTTGGTTTTAGAATGTCAAGTAAGAAGTTGCAATATTAAAAATAATTTTCTGATAAAACCGCATATTGAATTAACTTACTCCAGTTCAGTGTATTAAAAGCGAGCGCCGCAGGTGCGAGCGCTTGCGAGCGAAGCGAGCAAGACGGACGTCCCAATAATTAGAGAAAGTTGGTAAACCCTTTATTTCGTATTTAATTTCCTTATTTTTATTTTTTATTTAAGTTCTTTATTTTTATTTCTTATTTAATTTCCTTATAAAAATTAGTTATTTAATGTTATTATTTTTATATCTAATTTAATTTTCTTATTAAAATTACTTATTTAATGTTATTATTTTTATATCTAATTTAATTTCCTTATTTTTATTTCTTATTTAATTTCCTTATTAAAATTACTTATTTAATGTTATTATTTTTATATC
>JAWQRP010005573.1:0-10562 GCA_033557875.1 Quadriops clusia
TAGCATGTTCGCATTGATGTCAGCACAAGCATCACGAATGACTTCTTCCAACTCATCAATGTCAATAGGCTGGTGCTCATAAACTTTATCTTTCAGGTACCCGAAAATAGAAAAATCTAATGGTGTCGATTCTGGTGATCGAGCTGGATATTTATTTTTAGAAATCAATCGATCACCTGGAAAAAGGCGATTTAAAAAATTTAGAGTAACATTGACCACATGTGCACGAGCATTGTCCTGTTGGAAGAAGCCATTCTGACGCTCATCCTCATCTAATGCTTCCAGAAATGGAGTTAATAGTTACTCCCTGTACCTGGCAGCCGTTACTGTGTCATGGAAGAAGATCGGTCCTATCAGCCTTCTTCGTGACACAGCAAGAAACACTCCTTTTTTAAGAGGATGTAACTCCCTTTCAATGAACACATGAGGGTTTTCGGCACTCCATACTCGATAGTTTTGATTGTTCACGTAACCATCGAGGTTGAACCAGGCTTCATCACTGAAAAATGTTACGTTTAGATTTTCACCTGTAAAAAGTTTTCTAGCACACACACAATATCGAACTCTGGCTTCAAAATCTTGCTCTTTTATGTGATGGAAAACATTTACCTTGTAAGGTCGCATCTTGAGGAGTTTTCGAAGCACCTTCCTGATTGTTGAGTGACACATTCCAGTGCGAGAACTTACTTTTCGGATCGATGTATGGGGATTATCTTCAACCACCTCCCTAATTTTATCGACAACATCGCTTACAGATAGCCTGCCCGATGAAGGTCTTCGTCCCACCGCGCCATGTGTTTCGAATTTTTCGATGGTTCTACGAATATGTTGTCGCAGAGATTTTTCTTCCATATTCTGGCCCTGAAACTGTTGTAAGAAATCCTCCGTGCAAGTCTCTTGCGAATATTTTACTTCACCATTTTCTATACGCTTAGTGCCGTAATACGTTTTTATTATAAAAATGTTTTCCTCCAAACTGAAGACTATTGCTAAATGATAATAAAAATGCTTTTAAATTGCTGCACAAGAATGAATGACTAAAAATACGTATCACAATGTCGAGGGCATTAATATGAATTATTATTTTAGGTTACTTACTGATAAAGTAATGTGGTACGAACTTTCACTTATAACGTGGTAACCAGGAAATATTACAACGTCATGTTGGTAACACCACCTGTCTCTATTTGTGCTTCTCCAATAATATTGCAACACATCGCGGAACGTTCAAATGGACCAATAACCATTATCGGTTAACATCGGACTCACCACCGAACAGAATTAATCTCTGAACATTAACCCTGTTCACGATATTTGTGTAGCGGCTCCGCACGATATTTCAAATTTTTTATGCCTCAGTATTAAAAAATCACCCTGTAGCTATAACTAATTGACAAAAATGATTTTAATTTGACTACATTCTGGATGATTAAAGATTACTAAAATTTTTCGAGTTTATACGTCAAAAACAAGCAGTAGAGGTTAGAGTGCAAATGAGATAACAACCAACGACATTAAAATCAAACCAAGACATCAAACGGAATCGATATAACAAGATTATTGTTGTAACAAATTTCTCAAAGTTAAATTACTCAAAAATGGACAGAAGTCAACCTACTACTCCAAATTATAATAATGTGGCATCGGCAACACGACGACAATTAGCTGCTAATTTAAGGAATGAATTAAGAAAGGAACTAAGAGGTCAAGTAAAACAAAAGCGTGAATCTCAGCAGGATCGGCGGAGAGTGTCCTTGCGTCAAATAGTCCTGCAAAGTCAGGAAGAAATAAGGAACCGATTGCTGGTCGATCCGTACAATCCGGAGATCGATGAGACTCTCAATATGCTCCAAGAAGTAACACAAGAAATGATGTATCCGGAAGATGTTCCCGAATATGACGACATTAATTTATTCTTGGATACCAACCATATCCTTTGCAAATTTTGCGGGATATTTCTGGAGAAAACCCAGACCAATCAGGACAAACTCATTTGCCAGAAATGTTGTGGTAGTTTCTTCCCAGATGAGAAAATCTGCAACTCTGAAACAGAACTTGAAATGAAATAAGTTTTGTTGACTGTTTCTCTTCCTTTTTTTTATTATTACTTTATTTTTATTTTTCATTATATTCATCTTTCATTATTTTCATCTTTCATTATTTTACATCTTTCATTATTTTCAGGTTACATTATGTTCTGTCATATGATTTTCATGTTACGTGATTCTTATCTTACATGTTTTTATGTCACCCAATTAGTATTATCTTACTTTCCTATTTTGGGGACTCTTTTTGCACTATAACCTCTACTGATTGCGTACTTGTTTCTGACATATAAACTCGAAAAATTGTAGTAATCTTTAATCATCCAGAATGTAGTTTGGTGCTCCAAGATTTATGTCATTGAGAAGCTTTTTAACTAATGACACTTTGGATTGGTCATCGATAATCATTTTTTAAAGTCTAATTCTGGAGGTATATTCTTAATTAATGGACCTTAAGACCGAAATTAGACAAGGTGATAACTTGAAACCTTTTTTTGTTCAATCTACTAATGGGCATATTAACGGAAAGAGGAAAAACCATGAAGGATTCTATTTGCAAATCACGAAGATGATTTACAAAAGTTCTTTCATATTGAAAAACAGCAAAATGCCTCATTGCCTTAAAGAACCTATATAAAATGTAAACTACTATTCCACGATAAAGAGATAGAGGTCTGAGAACAACTGCAACTACAAGTAAATAAAGCTAAATTTCTCGAAATCCTCTTTAGTCTCTGGTGTTATTTGCCAACAACGGTTCTTTCTCCTTTAGAAATTACGTATTATCCTACCATCATTACTATGGAAGCTGGCCGCAATTTTCCTTATTATAAAACAGTTCAATAAAACTATTAAAATTTTCTTTTAGTGTTTATGAATTTCCTATATGCAGTTTAAAATGCCATTAGCATTACATTCAGCTACAGTAACATTTCTATTGGCTATATATATATTCATTAGACTGCTCCTAGTTGCTCTTTCCAAGTAGTCTGGTCTAGTCTAGACAGAACAAATTCGTATTTTCAAGAAATAATATATGAAACAGCACAACTATTTTAACGCCGTCGCTGCAGATGCAATTCTTCAAACGTATTTTTCTCTTGATTTACACGAAACTGCGAATGGCCAGGAGATATTAAAATTTAATTGAGCAATGAAAAGAGTACGTGTTACGCAGAACTCAACAGGAATTAATTCGAATCTGCCATATAAAATAATACTGTGATAAAACCGAGCTCAACAAGCAAGAAGTAATGTAGTTTTATAACTCCATACCTTATTCATACTGTCGATATATAACCCCACTTGACGAAATTGTAAAATATATTTATGGCCTCTTTCATGTATTATGTAATGCCTCCCAGGCCAGACTTCAATAACGAAGAGACGAAACGCTCAGCACCAGACGTATTGTCTGAAAGGACGCTATAGCCACCGTTATTAAACGGACTCCTTATGGCACTAAAAATATTTACACTTGTTATTAATAATTTGCAAAAGAACGTACAAAACACGTCCCACATTTGAATTTTATTATGCCACAACATTCTAAAACTATTTTGAGAACAACGTATTAAGTAATTTAAAAGTCTTCGGCGTAATTTGCATAAATCGGATTACCATCAATAATGATTATAACGTCGTTTAACGCCGAAAGTAACCTGCGAACTAACATCCAACAAAAGTGTTTTTAATTTCAGACACCGCAATAAAAGTCCCCGTAAATCATACAACGCATATTAAACTACTTATTTTAATAATTTCAAACGACATCCTTTGCAGAATTTTATAGGTTTGGGAGTTTGCGATCCTTAAATAATAAAACGTTGTGACCATCAGACCGCGATCAAAAACGTCGAGGGAGGAAAGATTACCAGAAATTTATGGGGCGTTCGTCAATGGCGCACTAACGTATTAGTATTTGTAGCGCAAAAAGATCCTCGTAAATTTGTTCCTCTTCGAGACGTCCACGTCATACTGCTTTTACAAAGATGTTGGTGCGTAAACATAGAACTCTAAAGTTCGTCAGAAATCTTTAACCTACAGGTTAAAATTTAAAACTTTTGTGAAGGCAAAATTTGCAATAAAAATCTCACCTATTAATATTGAACTTTACATATTCACTAAGCGTCTTTCTATATGAGTAAAATACTGAAGTAAAAAAAAATTAATAACAACACCTCATTCACATTGTTAACTGTATGTTTGCAGTCTTGTAGAGAGAATCCTGACGATGACCTAAACAGGCGAAACTAGGCGCCTTAACAGTAATAAATAATTTGAGGAAGTACAAAATGAGTATTATATTACCGTAAATTATAAAAAAACCTATATATAATCTCAACGGGTAACAACTCAAAAACAATTATATAAATTTCACAAATTATCTCAAGACACACAATCACTTTTTACTAGCAATATCCTACAGCACCAACACCGTGCATTATACCATCGCCAAGTCAGCAATTAATAAAGGCCAGTAAAATTTTTATTATGTTCGTAATGACAGTAACCGCTCACCAGCACAATGCTTCGGCCATACTTAATTTGTATAATTATGTACAGCTAAAAATGTTTATGGCTCTATAACAATGGAAGAATAAATGATATGTTTCCTCGTCCAGTCTACCTGTAAGTGTACGAAGTTTTACGACAAAATGGCGACCAGGTTTGTCATTTTGTGCATACTTTTATGTGCGACTATTTAAAAATTCACTCGTGTGCAATGTTTATGACGTTATTACAGAAATACACAAGTTATTACTGTTTTACTATTACGAGCTTAATAAATGTTGTATTGTCTTTATTTGCTATAAAATTGTGTAAGATCTCCATATGGACTTGCATCACGCTTTAATTTAGGATAACGACAACGCAGCTCCACTTAATGCAGAAAAATTGACGCTATTATTAGCGCTTAAGTCACAAAATTAACATTAATTATTTTATTTAATTATTTAAAATTTATTATTGTTGCAGATAAGTATCTCTCCGAAGAACTCTAGTGTGATTGCAGTTTTAAAACAATTTTAATGTAAGTATATTGCTGTAAATCCGTCTCTGTACTATGTAATTTATTCGTCCCATGATTACAATAAATATGGTTAATGGAAATTTAGCAATAAAACCTGTAAAGCAGCACATACGTTTATACGTTCCATTATGTCGATAATTTCAGATTTTCAATATAGGCATGTTTGGTTTTGTGTTTACGATTGTAATAAACTTTACTGAGTACAGTGAATATTCACAACACTGTCTCTATAAATATCGGAGACATGTTGGATTTAATATTATATAATTTTTGCATTGTTATCTCTGAAATGTTATATTTACAATATAAGAAATATTTTTGAATCTTTATAATGTGCGATGTACGAATTTTTGATAAAATTTATTTCAATTATTACTAATGCACGAAACTTAGTTCAGTAAAAACACCTAGTTAGACGTAAAATAGCTGTAAACAAAACTGAAAACATCGAACTACGTTACTTAAAAACTTAATAAAAATTGCTGTACTTAAAGTTTGCATGTCACCATGTAAAATGTTTAAAAGTAAATTAATATATGTCCATGTAATTATTTTTTGTATAACTCTGTATATGCATAAGTTTAAAGTTTCAAGTTGTGGTCTAAGCATCCTCGAACTTAGGACCTTGTGATACTATTATACTTGTTAGTGATATAAATAAGAATTTACTATTCTCAAAGTTATCCGAATTACAAAACGTGAAGAATTTGCCGAGTACGGCCATTAGGTTAAGCCATTTTTAGATGTGTAAGAAGAGTAAAAATGCAACCTGCATGTATATGGTACTCTGTTAGTATGTACTTTCAACCATAATTTATGACACCTTCGTATATGTCTGTAGAAAATAATTAAACTTCATGTGTGGTAATAAATTTTCGAAACTTGTGTAATAAATAAGTGTAGATATAAGAATGATACCTAATCACTGTATACTTCAATAAAATTTTGTTTCCTTTATTTGCACTTTGTTATTGCTTCCTCGCTCACTTAATGTCGTTTTAGAAGTATAAACAACAATCGTACAAAAAAGTAAGGAATGAAGAAACAATATGCAGTAATCACTAACTTTTTAATGGTGTTAATAACTTAACTGTAGTTTAATAACTGAATGGAACAGAATTGATCCATTGATTTATCTCTTTTGCGTTTACTCGTAAAAATCTTTAGGAATGAAAATGACCAATACATCAAATCACGAATTAAGAAAGTTTTTTGATTATGTACGCTACAACATAAACTTATTATGGAAATTGAGGGCAATGACATACTAAACATTTTAGACATCACAATTGCGAAAGACATACAAAGCAACGGATTTGATTTTAATACATGTCGAAAAGAAACGAAAATGGACATCTTCCGACGATAGAGATATAAAACTGCAGTTTTTAAATATCATTCACACACACTCCAATACTTTTAACTAAACAACGACAATAATTGTATACTCGTACATTAAGTCACAAAAATAAAGAATCAATAAATGATGTTATCGTTATTAATGCTCCTTAAATTTTGCACTACTCGTTTCAACCCTTTAAGTTTCCTCTATTCAGATGCTGATAGGTATGATGAATACAGATATTTTTCTATTTTGATAGAAACATCAACCATATAAAATTTGATCCAGTACATACAAACTAAACTTATTCTAACCTTTTGTATTTACCATCGTCACAAATGTAGGTCTTTATGTTGACACTAACGATATTTTGCAAAGACTAATATTTGAATAGCTTAACGTTTGATGTAAGTATAAAAGCAAAAATGTGGTGCTTGTTCAGTAAATGTGAAGTCAATTAAAAAGTGTTCCAAATTTAACGTTTATCTGTTTATAAGGTAATTATCATTGGTTCTCTTGTCTATTAATTTTTAAACTTTTCTTCAATTTCAATCCTGATCTCCGGATGACCTTATCAATTGATTAAGTTTATTGTCGAACGTTCATTATTCGCCAACGTTCATTATTACTTCTTTTCTACCACATTAATCCACTTTTATAATTTCTCAACGAGTTTTATTCCTGTCCTCACAAAACACACAACGCTATCAAAAACAATCTGTATTGTAAACTTTTTATTCAAAACACATCGCCTTGTAATATATGGTAATAAATATATGCATATATTAAACTGAATGTATTACAATGTTGCAAATCAGATTATTAGATTACCGCGTATATCCTCGTGCATTTAAACAGTCTGGTTCGAGTGAATAAATATTTAAATATAAATTTAAAGAACACTTTCACTTACTATGGGAATATCTTATCTACTGTATTGAAAAAGAAGTGCTTTAAGGAGCCAAGCAAATATTTTACTAATGGTTTAGATTGAGATATGAAGTTCAATGACACGAATTCGCAAATAAGGAATACACATTTTAAACTTTTTGTTTGAGTAAACTTGATTTAGTTACATAACTCACTTCAGATACAAAGGCCGAGGCTTCCCTGAAACAGCCCGGGACAATCTGAACTAGTTTCCAATTAAATAACGGGAAATAAGATACTTACCTTGATATCTTAGCTATCCCATCAAATACCCTACCTACACATTTAAAAGATTTTACGATGAAAAATTTATAGTCTATAAAGCAATTTTATTGGCTAACTTTTATTATTTAAGTTCTTGTATTTTCATGTCAGCAATTGAAAGCGCAATTTTTCTTATTATGTAATAAAACATTTTCTTTTTGCGCACATAAAATATTTCGCAAAACTGATCAAGTCATAAATGATAATTTTTGCAATTATACTTTTATTGTTCAAGTTTTGGAGTTATTAAAGCTAGGGATGTTATTGAATTTTATGATTTATGCAGACAGTTCCATTTACGGTTGATGGAAGCAATAGGAACCTGCTGTCTACATTAATAAATAAAATGAATTACCTTTGGAACGCATGATTAAAAATTATTTATTTAAAGGCGTTGCTTAATAGAATTAACTGGGATATTAAAAGAAACGGATTTTCGAGCGCTTCTAACGCGTTAGAAATAATAAAGGGAGCGGGAAAATGGGATAAAGCTGGGATTTCTTCTCCACATAAACTATTATATTTCAGGCTGCATTTTAGACCTGAGGCACAAGAAGAACAAGGTTCGCCGGATTTAAAAATTTGTTTTGCAATGTTTTCATCCTTGGTGCCGTAGTTGCAGGCGTAAAGGATGTTATCGCCAAAGCAGGTCCTTCCGCATCCTACGTGGGTAGTGCTAGCCCAAACTATTCGAGCAAAAGAATTGTTTCTAATGTGTAAGAACTCGGGAAGAGGATGTAGTAAGGAACTATTGTGCAAAGAACTATTGTACCAAGTTTGAACCATTCTCTCTAATTCGCCGACCGAAGGTTGTCTAAATCTTGACATAAAAATATTTTGGTGGACCGAATTGAAATTGGGGGTTCTTCGGCAATGATCGTATTGAAATTTGCAAGAGTTTGTGAGACACTGCGCGGAAAATTCCAATTCCAAGCTGTAAGACAAGACATTCAAATTGGCCCCAGCGATGTGAAACCTTGGATCTTTTCCACTGGCTAGATTATGTCTGGCTTCATTGTGAAACTCCAAAATGGATTGCCTCTCGCATTTGGAAAGAGGAGCTGGTTCTGCGAACTTGCCACAAACGAGATTTGATACTCCACATTTTATGTAACTTCTACTACAAACAATGTTCACCTCATTTTCGCAGTTGAGGTTTTCGCAATATTCTTCTATGTCGTATGCACTTAAAGAGCAAAGTATTTCGCAAAAAATTAGTAGAAAGAAATACTTTGAAGGCATTTTGTGACAACTGTGTAAAAAAATGACAAATTTACTCTATAACTAGACTTTATTGTCGAAATTGTTCGTGTTGTTTTTGAAAGAACACCGTTCTGGCATAACTATAAAATTAAGTATGTAAGATTGGTACATTTAAGTTTCGATTTTGGCCAAAATTTCGCTTTCGCCGTAAATATAGAGCTCCTTTCCCTCGGCAAATTCAACTTTGGTGCCCCCATAGTCCGGAAGCAGCACTTTATCTCCAATCTGAACAGCAATCTTGATAAACTCGCCTTGCGGGTTCCTTTTTCCCGGCCCGACAGCCACGACAACTCCTTTAACATTCTTTTGCCCGTCTTCGGGTAGGACGATTCCGCCCTTTGACTTCTGAGAGGCTTCACCCTTTTGAATCAGGATCCGGTTGTACATGGGGTACAGTTTCTTTATTGCTCTAACTGCTTGGTCCACCTTTGAAGCAGGTGCAGAAGCCATGGTTTTTCTATAAAAATTCGAAGGTTTGGAAAGATTCAAGTTTATGGAAGTTGACACCTAAGTTGATTTGTAAGTTTGTTTTGGGGGTGTATTTCCATGGCGATTTATTTCTTGATGAGGCTTGAGACTCAAATTATTCTAACTTAATTGATTTTTAGAAGCATTTTTAAATTATATTTGATACACTTATAGCATTGAATATAGAGTATATAAAGAAGGCCAATCCTATAGGCGAGGAATTCCTCTTTTTTTGTCTAGGCGAAAGTGGTGGCGCACAGCGGTGATTAGCGAAATTTGATGACGCAAAGTATGGTTGGTATAAATGTTTTACAGATACCTTTCTGAACAATTCGCAAAACATCTCTTTCTGACAGAACAATCACAAATAGCATTCACTGTCAGTGGTTTTCATACGCAAATTGCACAATGCGTTTGTCAAATTTGACAATTGTTCAAAGAACTAGGTTATGTTGCGATTTAAATGACCGACATCTTAGCTGCTCTCTATCATTGAGGTTAATATTAATTTACTAACGGCGCTGGACCATAGATGGCAACAGGTGAAAAACGCCATTAAGGCTGGGGGTGCAATTTTCTGTTTCCAGAAGGTTGCTACGAGGAGTCGCTGTTGATTCTGTGCTTGATATAGACAACCAACCATACAAAACATAACTGCTCGTTTTACAGTCATACCTCGCTTAAGGCTGGGAATGCAGTACAGTTTTGATTACTCCATTTTTAAACGGTTTGACCTATGAGGTTGAAATTTGCTTGGAATATGGTCTGTGATATTGTGCATGGAATAGTTAACTTGAAATTTTGAAAAAAAAATTTAGTGAAACTGATAATAAATATAAACATAGTACAATTAACACACTAATAGATAGAACCATATCTCTTACCAGTCTTGAATTTAGACATGAAACTATTAAAAATGTAAAAAAAGCATTATACACAAACAATTATCCCAAATCACTAGTAGAAAATGCAATTAAAACCAAAATTGATAAAATATACAACCCACATAAAATTTAAAAAAATATAATAAGTTAAAATAATAATATAAATAATATTAACCAAAACGCAAATAATATTAAACAAAAAATAAAAAAATACAATATTAAAGTTGTTAGTATTAATCAGAATACAACAAAAAAATTTTTCACACAAATTAAAGATAAAAATAACAAAAACAAACTATCTAATTTAATATACAAAGTTAAATGTTTACAAT
>JAWQRP010005574.1:0-10561 GCA_033557875.1 Quadriops clusia
TATCAAGTCACACTCATAAACTCAATTCATTCTGATGCCCCAATCGAGGTGGGGAGCCTATCTGACTGATGGTTGAATGGGAGTCTACAAGAGATCCCCCAAGCACCACTTTCGGAACGGCCAGAGTAATTCACTCACCTCGCTCTCCTTCATACTAATAATACCGAAGTCTTATACTTATATATATATATATATATATTTATACCGAAGTCAGTTCATACCACTGCACCAATCGAGGTGGGCGCCGAACGTATTAAATGGTTGAAAGGGCTCGCCTCAAAAGTTGTCCCCCAGTGCCATCGTTCTGTCCGGGTGCCCAGGTTAAACCCTCGGCACTCCATTCATCTACTTATTCAAATTCAAAGCGGAAGACTTGGAAGTCTAACAACGTTGATTTGATTTGTTTTAAGTTGGGAAATTACCTTGGCATTAAATCTGCCCGAAGGGAAACCTGTTCGTTAAACTTCACTCCGCAACACAACCTTATGTAACCTTATTGATATAACATTTGTTAATCGCGAGTAATTTTGTTTAGAAATAAAAATAATAATAATTAAGAAGCCTTAATTAAAAATGATTTCCCCAAAACAAATTTTTTTAGTCTCTGTATAAATTATACACGCACATATGAATCTAAATTTAAAATTAACAATAAAAAAGACATATAAGTACATAAATAAAAAAGGCAATTATAATAAAAACATTCTCTTTATTAATTATTTAAAATTACAAACCGTCACCTGTTCAGCAACATACGCTTTCACATAGACAATATATATGGATATCGTTTTCACTGACCCTAATCGTAAATCACCTTTATGACGGTTTTATCGAAAGAGGCTTTGTGCGTTTCGCCGGAGATTTATTGCACGGTGATTGTTTAAAAATGTAGCGCCGTCAAACGTTTTCCATTTAAATTAGCGAAACGTCCTTGTTGCGACAAATAGGGCAATTACTATCAATTAAAAAGAGATTACAGATACACAGCGTTTGAAAAACTTGCATAAATTCTTTCTATTCAATTTTATACTGTGAGCGATCCAACTCCTCCAAAGTTTTACCAACGATTTCTTCGTATTTTTGCTTGAATTTTATCAATTTCGGTGGCGAAACGTTTTGGTATTCTATACGTTCTTTTAGACCAATTAGCTGAAAGTCAGAAAAGTATATAGGGATACTCATAAGAACTAAGGAAAGAACAAATGAGTACCTTTTCATAATCCTCTTCGTTGCCACAATAGCTGTTTGTATATCCAGGACCAAAACCTTCTTTTCTGTTTTCTTGGCATTTTGGCATCACAGTATTGTTAAGGTAATCCAAAAATATATCTCCCCCAGGTCCCTTTTCGCTCAGCATAAAATATTCAATTTCCGATTTTTCCCGGTAGGTTAGGTTTACGTTTCCAAAATATACCGAAGTCACTAATCTACCACAAAAAAAGTAAAATATTTGTTTAATTAATATTGAATATTTAATGTTGAATATTTAATATTGAATATTGATTGATATTAAAAAAATTAACTTACTCCTTTACGGCTTCTTCCTCTTCCGAACAACTCAAAGAAGTCAGCCATCCAACTCTTTTCTCTTCATCGCTCTCATTCAAAAACTTCTGGTATACATAATTCCAATCGCTGTAATTTCCAGATTTCATGCCGAAACACATCACCATATTACGAAATTCTCCCACAGGGCTTCTCTGAGATCCTTCAAAACCATTATCCTTCCACTTCTGGAACAACTCCGAACTTCTTTTTCTACAATCTGGATCTCCTAATTTGCACAAAAACGATAGAAGATGCCTGGTGAAGTTAACATCACCGTCATCAACTTCACCATCAATGTTTTCCTCATAGAACTTCAATCGAACGCTTAAATGTTTGGACAAAATCTCATGGGAGTACTTTTTGAACAATTCGTTGTACTTGGTATCCTTCATCGCATCCCTCAAATGGTTTAGCATGTACAAACCGTCAGTAATCGCCCAATGGTGTGTTTCGTTCCTTAAGTACAGTATCATCTTTATGGGAATGTCGTAGCCTACTATGTCAACTTCGGCTAAAGCTATCGAATCAGCAACCAGTTGGAACCTGTCGTATTTGTGAATTTTTTCGAAATTTGTATTTAAGGCTTTGACTAATCTTTCCCAATTCGTTCGGTCGTAATTAACTCTCATGTACCCGCCACAGTGTTTGTTGGCTAAGTACCAACCTTCTGTTGGGAATAGTTTATTTGGAATCTTCATGGTTTCCTGGTGGAACCATATGGTTTCTTCGGGATTCCAAGAATCTTTTTTTGCCTTCTTTGAAGAAACTTTTTCTGCCTTCTTTGAAGAAACTTTTTCTGCCTTCTTTGAAGAAACTTTTTCTGCCTTCTTTGAAGAACCTTTTTCTTCGTTACCTGTAGAATCTTTTATTGCATTTTCTGATGAATCTTTTATTGTATTTTCTGATGAATCTTCTTCTGCATTATCGGAAGTATCTTTTACTTCATTATTGGAAGATTTCGACTCATCCAAAGGAAATTCAAAGTCGAACCTAAGTGGCACAAACCAAGGTTTAGCAGTTTCCGAAAAGTTATGGTCAAGCGATTTCCAAAATCTGGTTTGAGACAAACTAATCTCGCCAGTTTCGTAATCCATACTCACTGTCACCAAAGGCAAACCCCTTTGATACTCCCAAGTGTACATAATTTCATGCAGAGTGTGTCCTCCTAACAAATTGGTCAAATTCTTTTCTTCCAAAACTTCAGAAATCGAGTCATACAAATCCTTGGGTTCAGTTGAGTTATAACTGAAATTCTTCAGGTACCTCTGCAACCCCTTCTGGAAAACCTCGTCCGTCAAGAAGTGGTGCATCATACGGATCACAGAGGGCGCCCTCATATAAGGGATGTAAGACTGGTACCAACCTACTGGGACACGTAATTCTGTGGTCAACGGAAGTGCTATGTCACCTATGGCTTCGTCCATGTCGATGCTTTTGTATTTCCTCCAATAGATCAATTCGTCCATTACATTGGAATTTAACTTAGACCCAATATGGTACGACAAATAAGCTGCAAACCCTTCCTTAAGCCAGAAATATTTCCACCACTTCATGGTCACAAGATCCCCAAACCACTGATGAACCAATTCGTGGATGATGGTCAGGCTAAATGGTACAGTCACTACGCTTTCCCCATAAGTTATCATTCCCCAATTTTCCATAGCTTTAGGTCGCAGACATGAATTGGGAACTATAACATGGTCGAATTTACTCAACCCATTTGGAACCACCAAATATTGCTCTAATTCTTCCAGAGCTTCTACAGCCAGTTCTAATGCTTTATCCAAGTGACCAAAGATCTCAGATCTACCAAATATACGATGTTTACCTTTGGTGATGTTCCCGAAGTTTATAATCACGAATCCTAAGTTATAAGAAGGCATCCTGGGCGTTTCGAAGTACGTATCTTGAACTAGTTCACCCCCCAAATCTTCCCCAACAATCTGAATCCTTTCATTGGATAGGGTGAAGTATTCTTTTGGTCTTATTATTTTGATGTTAAATTTTGCCCTTAGGGAGGGTTCATCCATGCAAGGGAAAGCCCGTCTGGCCCCAAAAGGTTCAAATTGTGTCAACACAAAGTTCTTTAGCTTTCCATCTTCATGGTACATTCCCAAATCTAATCCTCTGATGCCATATGTAATGTTTCCTACGAATTGAAGAATGGATAAATTGTAAACCGCATTTTCCGTTAAAGAATCAGATAATTTGATAGTGTAAGTGGTAGTGTTGGTATCAATGGTAGTCTCTACCGGTATAAGAAGGTCCCCATCTTCGTTTGTGACCTCTATGGACGATTGGTTGATTCTTAAATCATCTGCATGCACAGTAATATAATTACTTTTTCTCTTGACGATGAATTCCATAATAACGCTTCCATTGAAGGTCACCCATTCGACATCATCTTTTAGAGGAATTCCCAAGGTCACCCAGTACTTAATGGGTTCTATATTATCCGGTAAACGATATGGTGAAAATATTTCTGCCTCGTTTGTACTACTTTCATTGCCAATATTAGTAGAATTTATGTTGAAACAATTCGCACTATACAACAGTAAAATCAGTAAAAGGGAAACGAAAAACATATTTAGGCGAAAACGTGCGGGTACATTATCTCACTTCCAGAATCGTACTAACAAACTGAGAAATAAAATAAATAAATTCAAAGGCGTTATCTTGTGATAACCTAATAGTATCTGTTTGTTTTGATGACTTATGTGCATTGGAGTGTGTGAAATTTTTTCGTTTGCTAATTACAGAATGATTTGTTATTTAGCAATTTAATTCATACGTATAACTCTTGCAAAATATTACATTACATTACCAGCTTAAGAGTACATCTCCGTTATTTCGGCATTTTTGTTTCCCGCGCATTTTTGTGCCACTTAATTATTCAGCATTCCTACAACGCAAATATAAAGGTAAAGAAATTTCAATTGTGTGCCCACAAAAAAAAGGTTTAATTAGATTTAGTCGTAAGAAGATGTCGAATTGTTGTGTTCGTACAACTTAGGAAGGTTAGAATAAACATTAGAAAGTCTTTGGCAAGGTTTGGCTTTCCCTAGAGGTAGGTAAACCTAACACTAATAAGTGAATTGTTTTATTTATTGGACATTGAACACCAGCCTTATGAGATTGGGCATTGTCCTGAAGGAATGAAAGTTTTTTAGTTAACCCATATTAGCCCAAATTAATTTTTCTTCAATAATGATTAGCTTTTCTCGTAATTTGGGTCAATTATAACTACATAAGGGATAAATAATGGAATTATCCTTATAAAGTCCTTAAAATAGCAGGTAGGATATGTTGCCCTATGGAAACATGAAGCTTTAGTACTACTATGGATATTTTGCAAATATATTTTCAAATGTGTCACATGCAAATTTAAAGTAATATAAAATGTAATTATCGTTTTTATATAATTCACTAGCAGACCCGTCATTCTTCGAACGACACTTTGAGTGAATGTTTTTTTTTTTCAAAGGGGCAAGAGTGTAGTGTACATGATAGAAGTGGAAAGAGAGGCCAAGACATTGTTTGAATGAGAAGATTATTTTTCCTTTTTTTTTAGTAGATTATATATTTTATTTTCCTCGTATTTTCTATTTATTTATCTCTTTCTCGTTTTGCCCCGTCTCGTCCCGTCCCGTACCATTCCAGTACTTTAATTTAATTTTATTCTTATTTTTTTTATATTTCACTTTTCTTTATTTCAAGATATTTCATTTCAATTCCCCTTCCGTTCTCATTTCCGGTTCAATCCCTTTCCTTATTTAATTCTAATTTATATTATTTAGTATAATTTTATTTTACTTTATTTTCCTTCCCGTCCTCGTTTCCAGTTCAGTTATCGTTCGTGTTCTAGTACCAGTACCCATTCCCTATTTTATTTCAATTTAAGTCTAATTTATTTTATTTAGTTTAATTTTATGATACATTGTTTTTCTTCCCATCATCTTTCCCGGTTCAGTCACCGTTTCCGTTCTAGTTTTAATTCAAGTGCCTATCCCCTATTTTATTTTAACTTGTTGTAACTTGTAACAGAAAAATGTACCTTTATTAATGAAAATTAATGAAATTACTGAATATAGAAGGGAACAAGTATATATTGATAACGAGGTCTGACAGAGGGATCAGTGTACCGTATCTTTTGTTAAAACCAAATAGTTTAATTTGTTAAATAGTTATTTTCAAAATCGAAAATTTTAATACTATTCGAACGGTTACCTAGAATGAAATTTTCTTTTAAATAATGTTTTAGCACAATTAAGCAATCTAATTGATGTAGCATCCCAAACTGCTTCTTCCAATTGTATGTATGTTGAATGCGAACATTTCATCGCTTTAAACCAACACAAGAGTACATCTCTCTTATTTCCCGGCGGCATTTTTGTTTCCCGCATATTTTTGCGCCGCTTAATTATTCAGCTTTGCTACAACGCAAATATAAAGGTAAAGAAATTTTAATTGTACGCTCACAAAAAAAAGATTTAATTCGATTTTTTTGCAATTTACTGTGTTACGATTACAAACAAAAAACAGTCAATAACACCGTGCCTGAACGTTGGGGCAGGTTATGTCAAAATTTGGGAATATTCGATTTGTTATTGTATAAATTAAGAGTCAATCGGTTCAATCGTAAAATTCTTTCTCTCCAATTCTTCCAAAGTTTTTACAATTTTCTCTTTGTGTTTGGTCATTGTCGAACTGTCCGAGTCTTCATCTACTCTTTCTTGCAGAATCTTCTTCATCATAAGTAGCTTAAAATTATAAAAAAAAAACTTATAATATAAAAAAAGAACACTTACAAACTGTCCTTAAAATATTTTAATGTTAAGTTATTTACCTTTCCGTAATCTTGTTCGTTTTCACACTTAATACTTCTAAAATTAGGGCCGAACAGTTCTTTCCGATTTTCTTCACATCTGGGTAAAATATGCTGGTTAAGGTATTTCAAAGCCAAATCTACCGCTAGATGTCCTCTGTACAGCATATGCAACTGTACTTGCACAAGTTCCTTCCTCGTAAGGGTTCCATTGCCAAAGAGAAGATTACTAATAATCCTAAAATGATGGAAAGAAATGATTTATATTAAACTTTATAAATCATTTATACTTATGTCCGTGCAAGATTTATTAAAAAAAGCAAAATAATCTTACTCTTTAATAGCCATCGGATCTTCACTACAACACATAGATTTTAACCACTTTATCCTGAGGTCCCCATCAGTTTCCTTTAAATATTGTTGGTACAAATAGTTCCATTCGCTGTAATTAGCCGACCTCATAGCACAGCACAAAACTGTTATTTCTGAATCAGGATTAGGAATTTTAATTAAACCTTCTTTCCACTTTAGATACAAATCAAGGGTATTCCTCCTGCATTCTTCGTGACCAACTAAGCAAAGCCATTTCACCACTCGTTGCCTGATGCGTTCCCTATCGCCATCGTCATCATCTTGGCTAAAATTATATTCCAATCGCTTCATTTGCTCAGAAAATATAGCCACGATGTATTTCTTATACAAATGGTAATTTGGCCCCTTGAGAGTATTACTCAAAGATATCAGGTCGTAGAAGACGGGTAACCAATTGTCTTTTTCTTGCTTTAAATACAAAGACATCTTCAAGGGGATGTCAAAATCTATAAGATTAAGTTGGGCCAAAATGAATGCATCTGAGATTAAGGAGAGTCGGTCGTATCTGTGGATCTTTTCGTAATCTTCGCTGTTGAGAAGCTTTACCAATCTTTCCCAGTTGGGTCTATCATAGTTCACCCTCATGTGACCTCCAAAGTTCTTGTTGGCTATATACCAGGTATCTTTAGGAAATTGTTTGTTTGGGACTGTTGTGTTCTCTTTTGTCAACCATACAGCCGCTTCAAATCTTTCATCTTTAGCATCCTTATCATTAAAATCTCCAAATTGGAAATGAACTGGAATGTACCACTTTGGTACATCGTCACCAGTGATTATTTTATCCTCCATTAGCTTACCTTGTGATAGGCTCATGTCTCCAGTTTCGTAATTCATAGAAGTCGTCAGAAGAGGCATGCCTTTGTGGAATTCCCAAGTCTGCATGATGTCATGCAAGGAATGTCCTCCCAGCAAATTGGTGGAATTCTTCAGGGTTAATACTTCAGTGAAGGCGTCGTACAAATCCTTGGGTTCAACAGAACTGTATCGAAACTTCGTTAGGTATCCTTGAAGACATTCCTGGAAGATATCGTCAGTCAAAAAGTTGCGCATCATGTGGATCACAGATGGAGCTTTAAAATAGGCTATGTAGGGATGGGGTCCTTTTCCTGGGGAATCTCCCTCGGCGGACATGGGACTTGCTTCAAGGTCGCTTTCGAAATCGAATCCCGTGAATTTATGGGAAGCGAATATATCCATCATTTTTGGGTTGAAATTGGAACCTAAGTAGAAGGTGAGGTATGATGCGAAGCCTTCTTTTAACCAGTTGTATTTCCACCATTTTATGGTCACGAGATCTCCGAACCATTGGTGGGCTAGTTCGTGGGTTACTGGTTCTGCTAGTTCTTCCAGGGAATGCTTGGACATGTTGCCAGAGTTGTGTAATACGGCACTTTCTCTACAATAATGAAAATATAAATCTGTTAAGAATCCAGAGTTGACTATGGGCCCAATTCTGTTTCGAGATTGTTACGTAACCATGTCTTTATATAACCAACCAATCTTCGTTCCACGCGCTACGTTTTTGAGTGCGTCTGTAGCAAAGTCGCAACGCGTTGTCTCTAAAAATGGTAAGTATGGTCGTTAATTATATAATTTATTTGCAGAACTCGAAACACTATAGAAGCCGCATATCGAATACCTCGTTTAAGTATGTTTTGAAACCAAGATATACCTAAAAAATATATTTGTAAGGTTATGTAGTAACTTACTACCAAACTCTATTAAAACACATTAGAAAAATATATAGAAATGAAACTACGTTTTCCTCCCTTCTTGCCATACACTCCAAATCAAACCAAAAGTGAACAAACTAGATACTCGAATAAATCTTCATTAAGCCGGAAACATACGACAAAGTACCATATTATTATAAAGTTAGAGATTGAATGCATTTTTTTTATGTTGGCTACAGCACGCAATGTAAATAAATACATGTAATGATTGGAGTCCAGTGAGTTCATTACATATTTTAACCCAATAATAAACTGTTCCTTAATTGCTTATACTGTAAGCCTTCAGTTAAGAAGATCGCTTTTTACCTTGTTTGCTTACAGATATAGGTTGTTCATACAAAATAAGTACTTCGTTGTTGCCATGAATAATTAATTTAGTTGTTGTCAAAAAAATATAGTTATTGTTATCGCTAAAAAACAGAAATATTATTGTTGTTTCTGGTATTGCCCATCAAGAAACCGCCTAAGGTCCAATTAGCGGTAAAAAAAATCTGGTCAACCAGAGAAGAAGATGAGCTCAGATAGGGGTAAGTCTTTAATCTCCCTACCAGCACACCCTACCAATACACATTGTCAGAACGACAATTTCACGTCCATTCATGGGTATTTTTAGTAACCCATGTTTACATTTTATTAATTTTAGGAACAAGACCAAGTCTTACAAAAAACTGCTAAGTTGAGGGGGAAAAGAACTAGTCCCCATCAAATGGAATTTATTGTAAATTTTATATCAGAAAATAAACTTATGATATCGGGAAAATGTTGTCCGTTAGAAGCAAATAACGTAGAAAAAAATGGGAAGAATTAGCAAAGATTTTTATACGAGGGTTAACCAGAAACTAAGGTTCCAAACCCGCAGTGAAAAGTGTTCAACCAATATGACCAACTGATATTAGGTTATTTTTTGAGATTGTTCTCATATCTGTATAAGCACTTGTCTCTTCATAGGATGAGTTTGAATATTCCTTTCTGATAAAAAATCCTGTCCTTCCGTATTCAGGCTCGTTGTCGTAAATAGTGTTTCACTTCCTTATCTGAAGCAAATCGTCGGCCTTCCAGATGTTCCTTCAAGTGAGGAAAGACGTAAAAGTTGCTTCGAGTAAGGTCAAATGATTTCATTTAGGCACTTGTCGTTTACTTCTGATTTTGAAACACTTTCGCTACAGCCCGGATTTTGCCCCAAGCGACTTTAATCTTTTTCCTCACTGGGAGACCGACGATTTGCTTCAGACGAGGAGGTGAAACACTTTGTGAACACGCAAGTACAGAATTTTTATCAGAAGGGAATATTCAAAGTTATCCTACGAAGAGACAAGTGCTTATACAGATATGGAAATTATGTCGAAAAATTACCTAATGTATGTGTTGTAACCTTAAGTTTCTGATCACCCCTCGTATGTGCATACAATTTCCATATTGGACGAACTGTTAAGGATACCGTATCGCCTTAAATGCTAATGAAATTCTGTTGTTGATGTGTTCTTTTAATTTGATCCCTAATGCCCTTCCGGTTCATACCTATAATTAAGTGTATGATTAATAATAAATTAATATAAATGTTACCGCCCTATGGGGTATTCTTTACATTAAGTAATTTTTTTACGCCTTTATTTAACGTCGGTCTATTTCCGCATCAGAGGCCAATCACCGACGCCAGAGATTAGCACCACAACTTCTGAGAATTTAGCCAATGCCAGGATTTTCACCTGGTCATTGTGTTCTTTAACGTGCGCATGGATTGTACCTATAACACACGGGACCCCCGTCTTTACCCCGGTCATAATAGATATGTATCTACTAGCTTTCGACTTAGGTACAGACTATCCGCGATCCTCCTCAAAACCTATTTTTGTTTGTCGTTTTTTTGAAGATTTCGCTCTTTTTTGCGTACTAAAAGACGCTAGCTGGACAACACACGAAAATGCATGAGTCACAATTTCGCAGTGCTCTTCCTATCCCGTCATTTTCTTTTCAAACATTTTGCTCATACTTCACGTTTTAGTATAGATTGCCTGTGTGTTTAAATCGCTAATTTTAGTTTACAATATGTTTAAATTGTACAATAATACATTTTTAAACCTTC
>JAWQRP010005575.1:0-10561 GCA_033557875.1 Quadriops clusia
TCCCGGTTCAGTCTCCGTTCCCGTTCTAGTTTTAATTCAAGTGCCTATCCCCTATTTTATTTTAACTTAATTCTAATTTGTTTTGTTTTGTTTCATTTTATTTTACTTTATTCTCCTTCCCGTCATCATTCCTGCTTCAGTTCCCGTTTCCGTTAAAGTCCCGTAACCTTTTCTTATTTTATTTTAATTTAATTCTAATGTATTTTATTTAGTTTCATTTTATTTTACTTCATTTTCTTTCCCGCCCTCGTTCCTGTTTCAATTCCCGTTCCCGTTTAAGTTAAAGTCCCGTACCCTTTCCTTATTTTATTTTAATTTAATTACAATTTATTTTATTTTACACTATTTTCCTTCCCGTCCTCGTTGCTGTTTCACTTCTCGTTCCCGTTTAAGTTAAAGTCCTGAACCCTTTCCTTATTTTATTTTAATTTAATTCTAACTTATTTCATTTAGCTTAAATTTATCTTATTTCATTTTCCTTCCCGTCATCGTTCCCGGTTCAGTCCCCGTACCCGCCCATTTCGGTGATTTATTTCATTTTATGCCATTTTAATGTAACTTTCAGACGTCCGTGCTTGAACTTGACTGTTCAATTTGATAATTATTTAATTTAAAAATTCTTCTTATTAGTTCCCTAACATAGGGTCGGTTCCTGCCCGTTTGAATTATTTAACCATCTGGTACTAAGTACAAATTTTAAATATTGATTTTTAATTTTTTTGGCAAATTCGTGCAGTAAACGGAAACTGACCTTTTGTATTTCTTCATAAATTATTTTTCATTTTCTGGATTTTGGACTATGGAATAAAGATGTCTAATCTGCCTAACATTTCGATTTTCTTATAAAATCTTCTTCAAGGGGTTAAAAGGTAAAGACGACAAATTTGAACAATCCAACCTTGCGTACAAAAGTATTGATTAAATTGCACCAATTCGTGAGGCGATAACATATGTTTTGAATAGAATTTCTCAATAAAAAAATTCGTGCTATAAAGAAATAACAGAGGCTTGCACAGTCCTCACAAAACATTACAAAAGAAAATTTTGAAAATGTTTAAATTTTAAAAGAAGAAAGTAATTGGTATCATAAATGATTTTAGAATCTTTGAATACCAAATATGAAAACTTTTCAATAAATTAAAAAAAAAAGATAGTAATAATATTACTAAAATCTATAACCAAAGTATTAAAACTGCTAAAATATGTAACCTTTATATGAATATAAATAAAAATGTTTATTCTTTAAGTGAAGCTTATTTTTATGCTATATATGTCAACACTACATAAATAAAAAAATTAACATAAAATATCAATCAATCACACAATAGGAAATTTCAAGTGGCTAATATAGGACGGATGCGGTTAATGTAGGCACCACACAGACTGGTAAAAACTAAAATCGCTTGCAGAAAATCCAGTCTCCCTATAGAACGGGTGCAGTTTTTTGTGCTCACGATTCTAGTTTCTGTACTCCCTAGTGGCGACGAGACAATTAAAAATAAGAAGACATAATTGTCAGTTGTTTGACCATCCGTCAATCTGACGTTTTAATTCACTGAAAGCTATCAGAACGCAAGAGGACGGTTTCCATGTAAACATTAAATTTGTCAAAGATTCTCTTGGGCCTATCGGAGCTATCTGGGGCCCTTGTGCTAGTTAAAATAGCTGCGACCCTCTCTCTGACATGTCCGCAAACGGGTAAAACCTTGATTGTGCTATATATCGTTATTCAAGGATGAGTTTCACAATATTGTGCGTTTTCCTATATGATCCACAACTATCCCAAATTCATCTCGTTTTCACTTTTCGACTTGCTGATTGTAGAATACGTAAATGTTAGTTTTTACAATACCCATAGTTACCATTTCTCAAATTTTATACGCAGTCTAAAGAAACAAAGAGCGGCCCAAAGGTTTTACGGGCAATCGTCTTAAAAAAATATAAACGTGAAAATGACAATTTTGCGTCCTAACCTAATGTAAAAGTCCAAGTGACAAAATTAATATCCGTCCGGTCCTAACCTAATGTAACCGTCAAAGTGACAAAAGTAAAATTCTGTCCGGAAACAGAGGGCGCTTACCGTCGACGATTGAGTGAAAAGTCGCCTGTTGCCACCGAAAGTGTAGAGTCTGTTTAATTTTAAATTCCATTTTCGTGGATACCGTTTAAAATCAACAAATTCGAATTTACATTGGTTTAAATGGGGAAATTTCGGGTCTTTCGGGGCTCCAAAAGTTGACTTCCCAAGGCCCCATTGGAAAACCGGTTCTTAGTGCGTACCTACCAATACCGATCTACTGGGTGTACAAATTTCAGATTTTTCCTGTGGCCGGTTTCGGCTGTGCGATGATGAGTGACTATCTATCTCAGTGGGTTTTCGATTTTATTAATACTAGATTCACTAAAAAATAGAAGCGTACATTTTTAAATAAAGGATGTTTTGTTGAATGTGTAACGCTACGCGACGTTGTTTGATCTTCAATGGGGCGGCAAAGGCGCGCCAAAGAAGTGGCAGTTATTACGTTACACATTCATCTGAACACCCACTACTTACCTTTGCATATACGTATTAAATGTTATAAAAATCATGTTTGTAATGGATATTGAAATTTAAAAGTCTTCTTTGGATATAAATATTTTATATGAATGTATTTTTAAAGAAAACTACCCCACGCTTTTATTTTTTACTCCTAGATAAATATGTCAACTATTTTATTGCCAATTTTTTTTTCTTTTTAGTGCACTTAAAAACCGTTTCTTTAAAATACTTTTTATATAAGATTTAAAATTTGTGCTAATTCAAGTTGTTCACTGTTAAAATTTACCACGACGGTAATAGAAGATTCAATAATAAATTTAATATTATGTCGAGAAAGAAGATCTGAAGTCACATTTTCGTTTAGCTTCCAAAAAAGAGCATAAATTGGCGAAATTGCTCCGAATTAAGCCTGGCCAAGCCTAGAGGCAAATTAAAGAAAGAAGAAGTCAATTTGACAAGTAAATTAAATGTTTAAACTTGTCAGATAATGTCAACTTGTCATGAACCTACAAAATTGTAAACTTGGCAGACGTTCGGCTTTGCTGTTGTTGGAGAGTTCGTGATGGACGCATCCAGCCAATGTCCACACCTCTCCGAGTTTTTTGAGACGACGAACGATCGTGGATTGGTTGACATTGAAATCGTGGGCTAGCATTCGTGTTGTCTGGCTTTCGTCCTGTTGTTACATTGTTACATATTCTATTTTCTTCTTCTTAACTATCTCTTAACGTCTTTCCGTTCCTTCTTGCCCATCTCCGTTCAGCTACGTCCTTTGCCGTCACACCTCTCCCATCCCGTTAAGTACTTTCCCGTACCACCCACCCCGCCCCGTCCAATCTAGTCTCGTCCCGTCCAGTCCCTTCCTGCCTCATCCTATCCCTTCTCCTTCCATTCCGTCTAGTCCCTTCTTATCCCACCACATTCCGCCCCCTCTAGTCCCTTCCTCTCTCGTCCTGACCCGTCCCACCTGATCCGCTCCGTCCTGCTTCATTTAATTCCTTCCTGACTTTTCCAATCTCTTCCTGTCATGTCCCGTCCCTTATAGTCTCTTCTTGTCCTGTCCTGATCCGTTCCGTCCCGTCTAGTCTCTTCTTGTACGTCCTGTCCTGTTTCGTCCCTTCCCGTCCTATCTAGTATCTTCTTGTCCGTCCTATCTCTTTCCGTTCTGTGCCGTCTAGTCCCTTCCTGTGCTACCTAGTGCCTTCGTGTCTTATCTTGTCCCGATCCAATTCTCCTGTCCTGTCCCTCTTAGTACTTTGTTGTCCCATCCCGTCCTATTTCGTACCGTCCCGCCCAATCCATTTCTGTCCCGTTCCGTTTCTTCCTGTCACGTCCCATCCCTTCTAGTTCCCCCTTGTTCCGTTCCATCTGGTCCCTTCCTGTAACGTCTCGTCCAATCCCTTCCTGTCTCTTATTGTCACGTCCCGTCCGTTCTTGTCCCGCCCTATCACATCTTGTCTAGTCCCTTCTGTCCCGTTCCGTCTCTTCCTGTCCTGTCCCTTTCCCTCTCTTCGTGTCATATCCGTACCGTCTACTCCCATCTTATCTAGTCCTGTTCCGTTTCGTCTCCTCTTGTCATATTCCCTCCCTTCTAGTTCCTTGTTGTTCCGTCCCATCTAGACCTTTCCTGTCTCGTCCTTTTCCTTCCCGCCTAGTCCCTTCCTGTCTCGTTCCATCCTTTGTTGTCACATCCGTCTCTTCTTGTCCCGCCCCATCCCGTCTCGTTTAGTCTCTTCCTATCCCCATTCGTCTCTTGCTGTCATGTTTCGTCCCTTCTAGTTCCTTTTTGTCCAGTTCTGTTCCTTTCCGCCTGTTCCCTTCCTGTCTCGTTCTGACTTTTCTTGTCATATTCCCTCCCTTCTAGTATCTTCTTGTTACCTCGTCTCGCCTTTCTTGTCACGTCCGCCCTTCTTGTCCTGTCTCGTCTAGTCCCTTCCTATCCCGTTCCATCTCTTCCTGTCATATTCCCTCCCTTCTAGTTCCCTCTTATCTCGACCTGTCGCGTCCCGTCTAGTCCCTTCCTGTCCCGTCATGTTCCTTCTCGCCTAGTCCCTTCTTATCTAGTCCTGTCCCATTCCATCTCTTCCTGTCATATACCCTCCCTTCTAGTTCCCTCTTATCTCGTCCTGTCGCGTCCCGTCTAATCCCTTCCTGTCCCGTTCTGTTCCTTCTCGCCTAGTCCATTCTTATCTAGTCCTGTCCCGTTCCGTCTCTTCTTGACATATTCCCTCCCTTCTAGTTCCTTGTTGTCCCATCCCGTTTAGTTCTTTCCTTTCTCGTCCTGTCCCTTCCCGCCTAGTCCCTTCCTGTCAGGTTCCATCTCTTCTTGTCATATTCCCTTTCTTCTTCTCCCGCCCTGTCCTGTCCGTCTAGTCACTTCCTGTCCCGTTTTGTCTCTTCCCGTCATATTCCGCCCCTTCTAGTTCCTTCTTGTCCCGTCCTGTCCCGTCCCGTCTAGTCCCTTCCTATCCTGTCCTGTTCCTTCTCGCCCAGTCCCTTCTTATCTAGTCCGTATGTGTCCCGTACCATCTCTTATCATAATCCCTCCCTTCTAGTTCCTTGTTGTCCCGTCTCGTCCTGTCCCTTCCCGCCTAGTCCCTTCCTGTCTCGTCCCATCTCTTCTTGTCGCGTCCGACCCATCTCTTCTTGTCGCGTCCGTCCCTTCTTGTTCCGCTCTGCCCTGCCCCGTCTAGTCTTCCTGTCATATTCCGCCCCTTATAGTTCCTTCTTGTCTCGTCCTGTCCCTTCCCGTCTAGTGCCTTCCTCTCCAGCCCCGTCCCGTTACAGTTTTATGGCCGGGAAACTTTTTTAAACGGAAAGATTGATTCCCACTATACGTTCCATGTCTCTTCTATAACCATACTTACATATATGATCCGTTAATCCTGTCTATTCACATTATTCGTACACGATCAGTTTCCTTTAATTGAAAATAATTAGATGAGGAAGGGTCCTCAAAAACGAAAAACCGAAGATTTTTGGTCCATAATAAGGAGCAAAATATTGAAACAAAATATATAACACATTGTTTAGAGAACTAAAAGATAAAGAATAATTTTTGGCAATATGACTTCATTTCTGCTTCTAAGATCAAAAAATAAAAGCGTGCGGTGCTTCACTTTTTGAATACATTCATAGAAAATATTTTGATGTCCAAATAGAGATTTTAAAATCAATATAATCTATAATTCGTATCAATTACAAAAAGTAACTGTTATAACTTCTAATATTCACTAAAAAATAGAAGCGTATATTTTGAAATAAAGGGTGTTTCCTTAAATGTCTAACGCAAATACGTTGTTTGATATTCAAATGGGCGGCAAAGGCGCACCAAAGAAATTGCAGTTTTTATGTTAAACATTCCTCTGAACCTCTGTATATAGGTATTAAAGATAATAAAAATCAAGTAATTGATATGTATTATAGTAGGCTATATTGAAATTTAAAATTCTTATTTGATTATAAATGTTTTATATGAATCTATTTTTAAACAAAAATACTGCACGCTTTTTTTACTCCTAGAAAAAATTTTTTTTTCTTTTTAGTGGATTTAAATAAATGCGTTTCTTTAAATGGCTTTTTATCAAATATTTAAAATTTGTGATATTTCAAGTTGTTCACACTTAAAATTTAAGATGACTGTTACTTCATCTAATGGAAGATTCAATATTAAATTTAATGAGAAAGAAGATCGGAAGTTACATTTTCATTTAAGTTCCCAAGAAGAACATAAATTGGCTATTTTGCTCGAAATTGAGCCGGGCCAAGCCGAGGAAAATTAAAGAAAGAAGAAGTCAATTTGACAATTATATTAAATTTATGAACTGTCGTATTGCCACTAGCTTAAATCTAAAAAGGAGTTAGGTGATTTCAGATAAAAGGACCGACGACTGCTGTGCAGAATATAGTGGAACAAATCTCTTGTTATTAGGTTTCGGCAAAGTAATGTTTATGGAGGCTAAATGTTAACCTTGATTGCTATTGTAGGTATATGTACCCTTTGTGTTTCTGTTTGATTTTCGTACAATGGAACCTACTATCCTTCATTCTTTTAAATGCTTCAGTAAGGACTATTCCAACAATATATTGTAATGGTCCAGTTTTTCGGAATTATTGCAACAATTGAGCTAATAATCATTATCAATACGTCAACCATATAATATGCAGCTCGACGTATTTATGGACACAAACCCAGACGAAATCCATTTAGTAATTCGCTCAAATTACTAGCGGCTAGACGAAACTAAGGAAATCACACGGCACGTGCTAGGAAGAAAGAGAAGGAAGAATTTCAATGGGAAGTAACCACCGCGCAATGGGTTGGATTGCGTATAGGGGCAATGGACAAGCAGATATATAAACCAATACAGGGCCATTGGAAAGAACCTTTCCTTCTGTACTTCTTGAAAGGCGAAGCTCTGTCCGTGAGCAGTTTCATTTTATCTCTAATAATTTTCCGTATTACCTAAAAGAACTTTAATTTTTCTTTATTCATTCCAACACTTAACTGACAATCAGAATTTTACCAGAACTTGCGTTCTATTTAATTCCGACTTCGTGCATCTAATATTTAGTTGTGCCCCAACTCCGGTATAAGATTCAACTTAATAAGTTGACCACCTTATCTCACCCTCCTTGTTCCGCTAAGTTTGCGTGACTCAGACGAGATATCAATTCTTGCTGAATTTCCGTGGTATTCACCACTGATTTCAAAGGATTGATTAAAGCGCTCTGTCTTACGTAAATACGCAGATATAAGGGTGGCCACTTCGTCTCGCTCTCTTTGTTCCTCTAAGTTTGCGTGACCCAGACGAGATATCAATTCTTGCTGAATTTCCGTGGTATTCACCACTGATTTCAAAGATTGATTAAAGCGCTCTGTGTTACGTAAATACGCTGATTTAAGGGTGAGAAGGAGTCCCGATATTATTTGCTCTCCATGTTCCATGACGTTTGGGGAGATCGGAAGATTTATCAATCCTTGCTGAATTTCCGTGGTATTCACCACTGATCTCAGAGGTTTGATTAAGCGTTCCGTATTTGCGTGAAGTCACTGATATCAGGGTTGAATAGTATCAACTCGGCAGTATTTAGTGTCTTCGATTGGCTCTAATAATTCGTCTCGGTGATTTATTAAGGTCAGATCGTAGATCCCAAGGTGGCGCCTACCTCAAATATCCATTTCATTGTGTCAATCTTCACCCTCTGGCACACGTATAGCAAGTTTAATACCCCGAAGGCAATAAATTATAGCAAAATTCCTCTCAAGGCTGCTCCAGTTGTCACAGCCGTAATTCGATATGACTATAGACCAGAACGTTCCGCTCATTAGGTACGTCGTAATTTTGGCCTGCCAGCACCCCTAATCTTTAAATAATAATTTCTGTATATTTAGATGAATTCTGTTCCCTTAAAATGTTGTTCTTGTGTATCGAATTTTGTGTAGTTGTTTATACCCAATAGACGTCTTAAACTTTATGTGTTGGATTGTTTAATTCCCTTCACTTGTAAGCAGAATGTTTATTATTAATACCAAAGTATTAACTAATTATCGAGCTGTACCTAACGCAAAGAACTGGTACTATATTATCACAATTTAAATCAATTACAAAAATATAAAAAATCAATCTAAGAGTGATGAAAATAAAATAAAAGTAAACGATTGAAATATTAACCTAACTAAAACATAGTTAAAAATTAATACTATATGTACTAGTATCTAGTATTAATAAAAGCGAAAACCCACTGAGATAGATAGATACCCAGATAGTCACTCATCATCGCACAGAAAAATCTGAAATTTGGACGGCCAGTAGATCGGTATTCGTAGGGGCACACTAAGAACCGGGTTTAAAATGGGGCCCTGGGAAGTCAACTTTTGGGGACCCAAAAGAACCGAAATTTCCCCATTTAAACCAATGTAAATTCAAATTTGTTGATTTTAAACGGTATCCACGAAAATGGAATTTAAAATGAGACAGACTAGTGTCTTTCAGTGGCAACGGGCGACATTTCTCTCTATCGGCGACGGTAAGCGCCCTCTTTTTTCCAGACGGAATTTTACTTTTGTCATCTTGACGGTTCTATTAGGTTAGGACGATCGCCCGTAAAATCTATGGGCCGCTCTTTGTTTCTTTAGGCTGCGTATAAAATTTGAGAAATGGTGACTATGGGCATTGTATAAACTAACATTTATGTATTCTAGAGTCAGCAAGTCGAAAAGTGAAAACGAGATGAATTTGGGATAGTTGTGGATCATATAGGAAAACGCAAAATATTCTAGAACTAAAACAGAAACGAGGACGGGAAGGAAAATAAAATAAAATAAAATGAAACTAAATAAAACAAATTAGAATTAAATTAAAATAAAATAAGGGAAGGATTCGGGACTTTAATTTAAACGGGATCGAGAATTGAAACAGCAACGACGGCGGGAAGGAAAATAGTGTAAAATAAAATAAGGAAAGGGTACTGGACTTTAACTTAAACGGAAACGGGAATTGAAACAGGAACGAGGACGGGAAGGAAAATGACGTCAAATAAAATGAAACTAAATAAAACACATTAGAATTAAATTAAAATAAAATAAGAAAAGGGTACGGGACTTTAACTTAAACGGACGCGGGAACTGAAACAGGAACGATGACGGGAAGGAGAATAAAGTAAAATAAAATTAAACAAAACAAAACAAATTAGAATTAAGTTAAAAAAAAATAGGGGATAGGCACTTGAATTGAAACTAGAATGGGAAGGGAGACTGAACCGGGAAAAATGACGGGAAGAAAAACAATGTAAACTAAAATAAATTAGACTTAAATTGAAATAAAATAGGGAATGGGTACTGTTACTAGAACACGAACGATAACTGAGTTGGAAACGATGACAGGAAGGAAAATACAGTAAAATATAGTTAAATTAAATAAATTAGAATTAAATTAAAATAAAATAGGGGGTGGGTTTATACTAGAACGGAAATGGGGACTGAAACGGAAACGAAGACGGGAAGGAAACAAAAGTAAAATAAAATTAAACTAAATAAAATAAATTAGAATTAAATAAGGAAATGGTACGGTATAGTACGGGAAATTAGTTTGGGAATGGGATTGAACCGGAAACGAGAACGGAAAGGGAGATGAAATGAAATATCTTGAAATAAAGAAAAGTAAATTTTATAAAAAGTAAAAATCAATTTAAATTAAAATACAGGAATTGTACGGGACGGGACGAGACGGGGCGAAACGATACAGGGATAAAGAAATAGAAAATTCGAGGAAAATGAAATATGTAATCTATTTAAAAAAAGAAAAATCATTCTCCTCATTTAAACAATGCCTTGGCCTCTCTTTCCATTTCTTTCATGTACACTACACTCTTGCCCCTGAAAAAAAAACATGCACTCAAATTGTCGTTCGAAGAACGACTGGTCTGCTAGTCTAGTATTATTAAAATCGAAAACCCACCGAGATAGATAGATAGAGAGATACCCAGATAGTCACTCATCATCGCACAGCCCAAACGGCGCACGGGAAAAATCTGAAATTTGGACGACCGGTAGATCGCTATTCGTAGGGGCGCACTAAGAAACGGTTTTCCAATGGGGTCTTGGGAAGTCAACTTTTGGGGCTCCGAAAGACCCGACATTTCCCCATTTAAACCAATGTAAATTCAAATTTGTTGATTTTAAGCGGTATCCAAGATAATGGAATTTAAAATGAAACAGACTCGTGTCTTTCGGTGGCAACGGGCGACTTTTCTCTCTATCATGAACGGTAAGCGCCCTCTGTTTCTAGACGGAATTTTACTTTTGTCACTTTGACGGTTACATTAGGTTAGAACCGGACGGATATTAAATTTGTCACTTTGACTTTTACATTAGGTTAGGACGTAAATTTGTTACTTTGACTTTTACATTAGGTTAGGACGTAAATTTGTCACTTTGACTTTTACATTAGGTTAGGACGCTATATTTTGCAGAAGACTGCCTAGACGGAAATTTAATTTGTCATTTTGACGGTTATATTT